>VXAX01007135.1:4387430-4440106 GCA_013399835.1 Leptocoma aspasia
GGCCCGCGCCGCGGGGACTCCGCCGCTGCCGCTCCCGGGCCCCTGGGGATCGGTCAGTGGGGCTGCGCGCCCCCCGCTTTGTGCCAGAGCCGGTATTCCTCCTCTCCCTCACCATCCTTTTTTAAAATTTTAATTCATTTTATTTTTTCTCTCCTACACTGAACAAATTACTCGTTAGTAATTTGTTCCTAACTGTTACTAATACTGTTATCAGGGATATTTATAATTTTGGCTGGTCCCCAGCCCGTGCCCTGCTCGAGGCGCGGAGGAGGCTCCGCACCGCGGGCACCCCCAGGCGCAGGGAGCGGTCCGCTCCCTTCCTTTCACGGGCGCCGATTCTAATCCCATCCTTCCAATTGTTTACAGCCTCCTTCACCTTGATTGCATCTGTCATTCAAACCGTTACGTGAAGGCACTGAAGGGAAACGGGCCCAAACCAGTTCCTTCAATAATTAAGTCCATTCTCACCCAGACACGGAGGTACACGTCTTTGAGAAGTTTAACGTCGATGTCAAACGGGAATGAAAAGCATACTACATTTTCCAGTAAGGTCTCAAGATGACACCCAACTCCTTTATGATTTGTTAATGACTGTTTTGTACAGCTCAGGTTATGTCAAGAGTACTTTTGACAGCAGAACTGAAGCTACTACTCTCTTTCTCTGTTTTCCTTTTCCACCTTGGAAATGCATCCTACTAGTTGAAATGGTCAAAAATACAAAACAAGTATGGAATAGGTAAGTTTGCCACACTCTCCACCAAAGTGCTTTTGACTATTTATCGTCTCTCAGAATTCAGCTGTTGAGCTAACAGCTGTGTATTCCGTGGGCAGTGTCTGCATTGCCCCTGAAACTCGCAACTACCAAGGAAACTGACAAACCTGTTTACAGAGAAACTGAACCAGGAAAGCAATGGGTCAGAAATCACACATCAGTTTAGTAACAGAGAGAAAACACTATCCTGACTCCCAAAACAAACACTCCCAATAAATGCTTAGCTGGACTTTACTGCTGCTATCTAAAAGGAAGGAGACAGAGAAAGTAGCAAGCACAAATAGAAAATAGCCAGTATGAAAATATGTAGCTTACCCAGCATTGTTTTTATTAGGTACAGATATATGGCTTTCACAGCTAGGAAACTAAGGTTAGTAAATTCAAAATAGATATTAAAAACCACTTGATTCTGTTGGGAGAGTTCAAAGTAACGTGAACAGGATTTAGAAAAATACATACTTTCCAATATTTTGCCAGTTTGTCCAGGTTTATCAACCACGATTGCTGTTGCTGTCCCACAGCAGGAGGCTCACTCCCGGCAGAATTGGACATTCAGTGCTGTAAAAAGCTCAGAACGGGTTCCTGGGAGCTGCTGTCCAAGTCAGGGGTGAGGTTTTGGCTAAGCAGTTTTCATTGCTCTTCATCTGTCTGACAAGGGAAACCAGCGAGATCTATGCTAAAGCTACCAGTCATCCTTCATGTGCAACGCTGGAATTGTAAACAACTGAAATTTCAGTTTTGTTTTCAGAAAGGACCTGGACCTCCCCTGTGTGTAATGCTTCACATCCGATATCTTGAACCTTTTCCTCAGGATATCTATGCTAAATTCAAAGACACTCATTTGCCTGGACTGTGGATTACTGATCTCAGCCACTCACAGCTAGAGCTCAGGAGCCAAGTGTAATTATAAGCCACAGCAAAAAATAGGTATCTGAGTCCAAAATATGCTATGATTTGACACAATTTGCATAAACCAGGATTTCAAATCTGCCATTAAGGACAGGAATTGGGGACATTGAAAATTGCCAAGAAACAACACGTTTGTAATGTATCCAGACCAACTACTTTAAGATGCATGCCCTGCATCAAATATTTACTGTCAGGATTTTAAAAGACCTCATCTCTTACCTTGCACATCTTTTTGGAAAGATGGTATTTTTTTCAGAGCATAAATCCCAGGGTGTTCCAGATAACAATCTATAGGTGATGTAACTGACACAGTCCACATGTAGAATTTTATACTGAATTTTTAGGTGATTATTTTTTCAGCAGTTAAGAAGCATTTGTCCCATCTTTTTTCTTACATCTGTGTTCTGTTCATATCTGTGATCTGTTCAACTGTGGCAGAGAAATTCCCTTCTGACATAGGACTTCCTATTCTGTTGTCACACTGTACAATGAGTGAGCAGTGAGTTCTCTGCCAAGCCCGTATTCTCACACTACAAGGACGAGGCCTGGAGGTTTTAGCTGTAGAAAACAAACAGGGCTGGTTCCAGCCAGTACTGATGGAACAGTTAAGAACTCTGAAATGTAATGCAGGAGATATGTAGGAAGAGGGACAATCATGACCCATGCAGGTATGCAGAGCACAGAAGGTGTTACTATAACCTTGGGGACTGAGCTAACTGTAAATAACACCCCATGGACCTGGAAGCTGTGCAAAGATCAGCACCAAGCCTCAGGCTGACTGGGAAATTAGTGGGACTTTTTTCCAGCATCGTGGTTTCTGGAAATGTTGCCATATTTAGGCCAACAGTCTAAAGTAATGCAAACTTCTTTGCACCAAGCTGGCTCCCAGACATCCCCTTCATTCAGTGCAAGCGACCCAATCAATCACCTGTTACGGAGTTTTCAAACAATAAGCTTTAATTGCCTTAATAGAAAAATAAGCACTGAAATATATATAAATGTGATTACATTAAAGTAATTCTGTAGTCTAACATATTAGAAACCAAAGCCCAGTCATATTTTTAATTATACAGAGTAGCAAGATTTAGGGTTTAGAAATTTTCCACAGAGAATACCGAAGTATCCAGTATTGTTTAGGAAAACACAGTAAAGATGAGACAAACCTCCATGGTGCAATAAAAACTAAGTAAATCAATTTATTCTGTATACTATACAACGTGTAAGTTTGTAAAGAACAATTGACATTTTTATCACCTTAACATCTTGACTGGGTGTAAATATGTCCAACAAAACGTACTCCTGTGGCCTTTACACAAACACTGTCCTACTACATCAAGAACAATGAGAGGGAAGCCTTTGGTGTTACAGATTTGGGGACATATCTGTGAAGTTGTAATTAATCCACTTAACTACCTCAAATAAAATGTTGGTGCTATCTGCTATTACATGAGTACTACTCTAACAACTAAACACTCTCTATCTTTAAAGGCAAGATATGAAAGGGACTGCCAGTCTACAGTGTGGACAGGTTTTCTTTGAAAAAGGCAATTATCAAATGGTAAAACTCATATAATACATTATGTACATCAGTTTGGATAGCTGAGTTATCTTGCTGGAGTAAGCTGAAAGTAAGCATCGATCTGCAGTCATGTTCCATTTACTGTTAAGTGACTACTGGACTTAAGTTTTATACAGTGTACAGAATCAAAATAGCTGTGCCTGCTGCTGAGGTCTGTCAGATGTGAAGGCTCATAATCAGTCACTGACCTAGTTAGTATTACAGTACTTCAAATATACACATGGATAATATATTCAGAGCTGAATCTGTAGTAACCTTAGGAACTGCAAGTCACTGAGTGAGCATTGGAAGAGCTTGTGTTGTCCAACCAGCAGGACAAGCTGAGCTGTAGCTAAGTGAGTGGAATGTTTAAATTTAAATGGCTATCTTTTTAAACCTTCCCAAACATCAAGAGAACTCACCTTAGGGGGGCTACAGAATAGTGGCACCAGACAACACACAGCAAGTCACCTTAAGTTGTTCAACATTTGTTTCAGGCCCAATCCTATCATTAAGTTTCAATTTCATTTATACATAGAAAAATAAAGAGGGATTTTCACACTAGAGCTAACATTTATAAAAAGCAGCTTGCTTCAATATTTCCAGTTTCCTTGTTATTCTTCCAGCCTAATTTCTAAAAGAAGTCAAGTAGGTCCATTTCTTCAAACTGTTCTGCAAAAACCACTAATTATTCGTAATACTAGTGGATAAGGAATAAGGACAAGCCTGACAAAGCCCATTTAACTACTAAAAAAGGGCTATACAGACTTGAAAAGAATCAGGTTAGCAATTCTGAAATTCTCTGGAACTGCTTCTCTGAATCAAAAACACTACATAGACACCATATGTTCTGATCACAACAGGACCAAATAAAAGACTATTCAATTTCTCTTGACCATTTTGTTTGCCTCTAGAGGAGAGCATTGCAGAAGATATGGGCCAGCATGGTTTTGACTAGCAGTCCTTTATACCCCAAGACCTTTCTGAGTATGTCAGCACAAAGTACAAGCTTCTAAAAACATGCATCTTTAAGTGTTCTCTCTTGTAATACTCACATTGGTGTTTTGTTTCTAACAGGCTGTTTCCAAACTATTTTTTAAAGAAAAAAGCATTCAGTAAACTAGTATTTTTAAAGTTTCTTGTTCTCCCGAAGACTGTGAAGGCTGTGACTACCTATATGAAAATCAATTATATTATGGACCATACTCCACTTTCAATATTCTGATTTCATTGAACTGCCGTGTTTCAAATGCATCAATTCACCTGACTAGTATCAGTTTGTCTATCTAGTACTTAAAACCTTCATCATAAGCATGAACTGAAGTTCAATCCTATTTTCTGATATGAAAAGGTACCTATTTCTCGATAAGTCATTACAGAAACACCTTTCCAGATACTTGTTTCCACAAAGCCAATGAGGGGCTGCTGTACAACAAAGAAAAGGAAATAATTTACTACCTCTTCAGGAGTCCAAGAAAAAAAAAAGATATCCTTCTGCTTCCAGAAGTCTAAAATAGCCCAAAGACAATTGCATATCAAACGTTAGTGAGCCTAGATTTGGTGTCTGCCAACAGGGAACTCTCTAGAACAGTACACTTAGCCATATTCCATGCCAACAGAGAGCATTTCTGCTTTAAAAGCTTAAACAACTGCTGAACAGAAAGGGCACTTGCCTGCAAATATAGGTACAAATTCCAAATTTATACTTGAATGCTGGATATTGTTGTGAAACAAAATATACAACTGCAAAAGCATAAGGTTGAGTCAAGTGTAAATGTGTTTCACAAATTTCAGGTATACAATTTTTACTTTCAGTAACAAGATTCTGGGCTCTTAGTTTCAGGACAAGACTTTGAAAGATACAGAATCACTTGTGCTTTGATTGGCACATTATCTGCTTTTAAAATGTAAAACTAATAGACGTTTGCAAAAGGTTGTGCAAAACTATTGTATTTACAAAAAATGGCACAAGAGTGAATTCAACAGTCTATGCACATGCACACTTCATCCACATCTTCAACAAAAGTGTGTCCTAAGCTACAGAACTGAAAAGAATACCAGCTTCAACAGGCAGTTGTCAATAAGCACTAGGTTCACAAGAGTTACACCAGAATGGGCAAATATTGCCCAAGTAAAAACTCTATTGTTAAAGCTGAAACAGGTTTAAGGCCGTTCAAGTTCAAAAGCAGAAACAAAATTCAATCAGAGCCCTGTCTTTGTTTTTATACATGCTTTACCATCTAGCAACTTGTGGTCTAAACCTCTATTTTAGACAATAAACCCAAACACGGAAGAAAAACCCAACACAACTGGAGGTTATATTAAATACAAATATGCTGTAATTAAGATGAAATAACAAAAGCAGAAACATTAGAAGTTGTAAAACTTGCGATGTCACTTGCTGGAACCAGTCCTACACTAGGAAATGGACAATATGTACATTTTCAAGTAGATTACATTGCTCTAACCAAACTTGTCCTTTTTAATCAGTGCATTGTTCTCAACTAGTCCAAATACTACGTTTAACTCTTAACAGTATTCCCTTACAATAGCAGCACATGCTATCGCTACCTGCAAAGCTGTCAGTCTCATGACTTAGTGTAAGAAAGAAAAAGGGGGATGTGAGGGTGAGAAATAACTATTAAGGAGAAATAACAGGAATGAGAATAATCATGCAGTTCAGCTGTTCTCGTCAGCCAGCCAGCTTGCTAGCAACAAGAGATGGTTTCCGCTGAGGGAGATCCTGTGGAGTAGGAATATGGTCACCAGTGACTTCTGTCTTGTCAGGAGCTGCAGTAGGCAGTTGCTTATTCTTCATCTTTGCTTTAGCCATGTTGTAATCACCAGAATCAAAGTATTTTTGCTAGAAGACAAAACACATATATTTGAAAGCTTGAAATCTTATCAGCTGTATACACTGAATTACATTGTTAAATAGATCTTTTTGATTTTAAAAAGTTGTGAAATCTCTGTGATTCATCAAAGTAGCTCCATGTTGATTAAAAAAAGGTCTTATCAAGACTAGTAAGCACAGACAGCTGAACTCTTAACGTCATTGTGAACACTACTGTAAACAATAATCTGAAATAGTTTTGCCCTGGTTTTCCCAAAAGCTCATCTCCCACAACTGAAACCTTAGTGTTTGCAAATTTTGTTGCAGTGAACAAGTTCTGCTACACCCAATAACCAAATAATGCATAAATTAAAGCTGGAGAACAGAGCCTGGTCTATCACACCAGAGATCAAAGTAGCGTGAAAGTGAATGCTAACAAGAAAACCTCTTCTCTGCACACATAACAGTGAAACTGTAATCCCTAAAGTTCCCAAACCAATTATTTAGCCAAGTCAAATCTACTGTACAGTCCTTCTGAAAAGCACCATGTCAAGGAAATTATTATCCTTCATTCCATTTTTTTCTGAATACAAAAGTAAATTAAGTTTTAAATTCCTAGTTGAAAAACAGTGTTCCTTAATATATCAGCAAAATTTTATTAGCATTACATTAGCATTACATTAGCATTTAAGAGTAGCCAGATTTCTCAAAATATTAAGTTATCTATGCATGTCAAAGCCAAATGACTGTTATTTATCCACATCATGGTAAAATGAGGCATAGGATTTCATCTGAGCTCTGCATCAAGTCTTCAACTGCTCACTGACACATTTTGCAGAAGTTGCATTGTTTTTGCATCTCACCATGAGGTCTACCACTAAGATACTCATAAACCCATGATTTTGAACAGATTTCATATGAGGCAAAAAAAACCTTAGATTCAGGAGACTCACACCACTAACTACTGCTTACAATCACAACCATCTCTGAAGAGTAGACCACCCAGTTAGATTTGTACAGGCTTAGTCCTCAGTCAGCTGAACAACAGCCATCACTACCTGCTATGTCCAAGTGCTTCTTGGCAGCACGTTGCCACCACAGCCTTTATTCTGCATTAGTACCAACCAGCTGCAAAATGCTCAGCAGCAGCAGCTGCTAGACAGAAGTAATTTGAACACCTGACTTTAAATGTTCCCTGCCAGAGCCCTGAATTTACTGCATCTATTTCTCTCATAGTCCGTCGTGCATCTGAATCACACACTTTTATTTATAATCCTCCCCAGTTCAATCCTTTTGATGGTGTAATCCCTATTTACATCACAATGTTCTAGCACAACCTCTGCAGTCTACACCTCAAGGTAGAACGTAATCTGATTTGGAAAAAGGCATTCCCATTCTGCCCTTTAAGACTGAAGCAACCGAAAGAAACTTTTAAACAGCAACCGGGTAATAACAGAGCCATTCGACCTTCAGATGTGATACAGCTGTTAGCAGAAATCTTTCTGTCTAAGAGTTCCAAACAGAATCCCTCCACAGGAGCAGGATGTAGTACTGTTCTCATCTACCATTTTTCCAGAGAAAGTGTGCTAGTAATGGTGTGTGCACCAAATGCAGAACATTTCTGGACAGCAAATATGAACTGGCAGAGCGTGTCCTGGTTGCCAAACTGAAGATGATTTGGGGTACAGATGACCACAGAAGAGTATTTGAGAAAACCCACCATCTCTCATGCTCTAGAAAATCAATCCATTTCTTTCTTTAACTTACTCCTGTGTTTTCCTGATTTAGTCTAGCTTCTCACAGATGGCCTGTATTTGATCATCCCTTTCAAAACCAACTCTGTCTGTCCAGGTGTCTTCCTGCCAGAACAGAAACAGTACCTGAAAGCACATACACTATCCTCACTCTATTTTAACTCTCATCAGTGCAGGCAGCCTGAAGTACACCAGAACCCTTATCAAGTAAAGAAGCCTCCTCATTTAAGACACTGAGCACATAAATCAAAATAATTAAAAAAATGGAATAAAGTTATTATCACCACATCAAGAACTGCAGGAGGCCTATTATGAATTAGAATCCACAAGTTTGTGCCCTCTTTCATCAGAGTAGCAGAAGTCAATTAAGATGGCCATGGATCTGTCTGTGCTCAGATCTGGAATGACGTGCTGCAAGGGCCTTTGCATTCAATAGTGTATAATTAAGATGAAGATATTGTACAGGCTGTTACTGCTGGTGCTGAGATTCTCTCACACTTGCACCAAGTGCAAGCGGTCATAATTCCTTTATGGCTATCAATCTTTACTGACTGAATGCTGGCCTGTTTTCCTGAGATATTAACACAATACAAACTTACCACTCAATTCTGTGTCTACACATACCCTGAACCCATTGAAGTCTCATTCAGGCTGCCTTTGGCCACGCAGCAATGTAACTCAGAGCGAGTCACCTCATCTACCACCTGCCCAGACCCAGCAGCCATTAACTCTGCTTCATATCTTCCAACTTCTGAGACAAAGATTATCCAAAAAACCTGCCAACAGTAATAATTCCCAAGAGATGTTACCAGACAGCACAGAATTAGATCAGCACTGAACTCCACCAGCTGGCTTACCAAGGATTTATACTCAGAATCATTGCATGTACTGAAAGGGCCTAAACAACAGTAAAAAACCCACAAAGGTGTGACAGCAATGAAAGCACCACCAGAAGCAGTGACATACTCAGATTATTCCAAGAAAAGAGTCCTAGCATGCCTGAAAGGCATTACATAATCATGCCATGAATAATTAAACTAAAAAAAACCCAGTCAAATAGCTAAGAAAATAAGAGACTCTGGTTAGATGTGGAACAATACTGAAATATTAACTCACTCTTCATTCTTCTATCATTATTTTTGGGTCTGGGTGTATATCTAGAATTATACAACCATTCTCAAACCACTAATGTCAGATGATGTCTGGTCTAACAGCAGACACCAAACTTTCATGTGCCAGGAACATGGATAAAAGGAGTGGACATCAATTTGGAGACATAAGAATGGGCAGGATAAAACCATTACAAAATAAGGAGTTTCTAACCCTTGGTGTTTACTAAAAGGTTTTTTTCAAGTCTACCACTGCAGCTTCTAAGTTTAATTTTTTATAACAAGTGTGGTTGAGCCACTGATGCTGTAAACAGCTATCCTGCCAACCTGGCATTTGTTTTGCAGAGACAAATTTCTCTTCCTTGTGCTTTCTCAAAATGTAAGGTTTTTAGGACTCTTTTACCATGCAAAGGCCCGTGGAGCAGGAAAAAAACCCACAGATACAGGAATTTTGGATTTTTTGTCTATACCCTGTGGACAATAAAGAACTTACTCCTTTTTGAAGCCTCTTCCTCAAGAAGTCTGAGCCTCCTGGCTTTTGGCCCAGATGAGGGTATCTTGCTTTCAATTTTGCTTCTTCAGCTTTTTCTGGACTTAACACCTTATCCTCCATCTCCTGAAAGACAGTGAGTGATACTGTAAGTGGAACATACCACAGTGCATATGCACGCAGAATAGCTTTGCAGGTAATACGCCCACATGCCCATTGCTGCTACCAAGTGAGCATAACAATTATCTGATTAGACATTTTCATACATTCTTTCTCAAATGCTGACAGCAACTGTAGGAGTTCAGCCTCCCATTTTAGACACCTTTCCTGGAGATGCTGAAAATGTGCGCACTTCCCTCTCAAAGAAAAGCAATTTGAATTATTCAATCTAGGAAAAAAAAGACTCAAACAAAATTTTTTTTTTTTGGTCAAAACAAGGGGTCCACTAAGAACAAACAAATACTGAATAGTGAGCAAAAACCACAGGACTTTTTTTCCAAGTGCCCATTTCATCATCTAATTGCCTAGGCAGATTGGCACTTCCACTGCCACACTGATCTGTATGGCTGCTCCAGCCCTAATGTGTTGATATTCACTGTGAAACAGTCTCAAAAACATGCCTGCTGTTACATTAATAGCAATACTGTGTTTCTCTGTACATGTCTATAATTATCCTGAAATTATGAGGATGAAGACAGTTGGGTACTGCATTTGTGTAAAATAAAATGCCTATTTTATGAGCATACTGTAAAACATGGAGGCTCAAAATAATAATTTAGAGATATTCATTTGATAAAACTGCAATTTGTTCACTGGCCTCTACCTCACGCTCATCTGTTCCATGTCCATGCAGCAATTTAATGTACGAAGTACAATTTATTCTATTGGATCATTTCTAAAATATCTTTCATTCAAAATTCTTGGGTTTTTTTCCAGTATTTTGCCACAGCCTTGTTTTTTTTTTTAATGAAAACTATTCCTAATTTAGAGAAAATATATAATTATTTACATTGAGTGCTGTAGCACAGAATTGTTATTATCACCTGAAGTCACAGAAAGACTTTCAGGCAGGAAGTAAGAACTGCCATTGAAATCAGGAGGGCATCATTCATCTATGACTAAGATTTCATGTCCACTTAGAGCTGTTTAGGCAGCCCCTTCGTACTCCTTTCCATGCCTGTCATCATCCTTTGCATCAATCAGCATGACTGCCCGTAAGGGCAGTCCCCAGTAAGGGTTTACAAAAACTAATTCAATAGAAAAATAAGCATTTATAATTTTTTTTCTTCTCCTTTTGTTGGGCTGTTTCGTTTGGATGGGCTTCCACAGCCTGGATGACCATGCAGCTGCACAAACAGGTATGCTAACACAGCAGCAGGGAGGACAGCAACACAGGGAGCTACTTAAGCCAGAACTGCCGAAGAACAAGAGCCAGCACCACGCTCTCCTATCCCCAGGTGCTCTTCTCCATCTCTTATAAACTGCTCCAGGTTGTGTAAGATTCAACATCTTTCTGGTAACGTGCCTCAGAAACAAAGATTATAACAGATTTAGAATATAACATTTTCTAGTTGCTCCATTTGGCCAAAACACCTCAAGGACAGCTTTGCACAATACAACAGGAAATTGAATTAATAGTTCTCCCAAGGAAAAAATAGAAACTCTCATAACAATTAAAGAGAAACTTCAGTGACAACAGGAACCAACGCTTTTTATTAGATGAAAATGCAGCTAGGCAGTACAATGCAAAATCCGAATAAAGGGCAAAGTCTCCCTGACACCACTGAACATAGAACTGTAGCATTTCTCACTGGGCAGTATCACACTAGCCAAGCCCACAGTTCTCATGAGTTACAGACATCACGCAGCAGCTGCTCTCCCTACTGTGGTTCATCGGAATGCCAACGTGGACTGGATTTGCTCAAAAGTAATCCTTTCAGCTCAACACCTTGAACATCTAATGCTGAATCCCTGGGTACTCACTGCTGAGCCAACAGACAAAGTATTTGAGGGGGCATATTTTGCCACTAAAAGCCAAAAGGACGTATTTTTTAAGACAAGAGGACCAACAATAAATAACTTAAATAAATATGTATTCACGGTGCATCAAAGGAGACACTTATGCAAACTCACAGGGCTGACAAATCATGGCACAGCAGGCAATCCAAACAAACACACTGTTATGCACCAATGCAGCTCAAAAGGATACAGAGCACGGCCGCTTCTTCTCCATGACCAATCAACAACTAAGACTCAAAAACCCACAGAACACAAATTAAAGAATTTCAATACCACGACTTGGGGTGTCAAACAAAACCAGCTGACGGCAGGTTCAAAAAATACTTAAGACAACAGTTCTTCACGTAAAATACAGTTAAGCTGCAGAACTCCTTGCTGAAGGATACAGGGAGTGCCAAGAATCGAGGTTCAGAAAGCAATTCGATGTGTTCATTTGCAGCTCAGAAACCTTTCAAACCAGATTGCTGAGACCTCGGAGGGTTTTCTTGGGAAGATCACTGCCTGCACGTCCTGATGTTAGATTCTTCTGAGGACTAGATGCTACTGAGCACTCTCGGAGATGTGCTGCTGAGCCCCGGAGACTTTAGTCCAAGCCACTCCTACATTCAGAACATTCTCCCTTGAATTACAGAAGCAACAACCAAGTGACTAACAAATGACTGGGGAGTGGGCAGGAATCAAGATATACCACGCTCTTCTTCCAAGTGACAACCACACAAAAGTTATAATTTTAGTTCTCTACAGGAATCTGACACAGCTCATGAAGTCATTAACATGATCTACCAGGAAGGCAGTAGTTACCTAACTCACTTAAAGACAGCTTTTGTTTTTAATCTTCACAGAGGTTCTAGCAGCATAAAGTTCTGTATCTGCTGGACAACTGACCTGCATGACTAAAAAAGAGCCATCAGCCTTTTAATACTTTGGTAAGAATGGTTCATCTTTAGCAGAAGACAGCAGATAAAACGCAAAGCAGAAAATGGGAAAAACATGGCAACAGCACAACCCTACAGCAAACTGATGTGGCAAAAACCAATTCAGCAACAAAATGCACCACCTCTAAGAGTTTCCTGGAAAATACAGGCTTTTAAGGCCAAAAGAGTCAACCAAACATACATTCTCCTATGTCCAAAGTTTCTTTGTTTCTGAACTTCCTCCTGCCACTGTCCTGAGTTTTCACACCAAGAACAGGAAACCCTGGTCTCTGGCAGATTTTCGGTTTGTATCATTGTAAAAACCTTTCTCGCTCGGCACAAGCTTCTTACAGCATGTCAGAAAGTTTAGAAAAAAGCTCTGATCATGAAAACACTGCCTCAAAGTTCACTTAGGGGCGTCATCTTTTTTAAGCATACATGTGAATAAGTACTGCAAAATGGGTTGTTTATGTAAGTGTTCCAGAGCTAAGCATTAACCAAGTGAATGTTCAGTTTTACCTACCCAGATAAATAGTTTTAATGGAGGCTAATATTGCAATGTCATAACAGCACTGATATCCCAGCAGCAGACCAGGACATTATCTTGCAGAAAGCAAAGTTTTATTTTATTGATGTTATATAATTTTTCTTGAACACTTTAGCAGAATAAAACTAAATTAGGAGAGCAGCAAGGACCTCCCATCTCTCAAGTAAAAGGTAATTTCTCCAAGCAGTGCATGACATTTCAAGACTTCAGGCTGAAAGTTCTTTAGGAAAACCAGTCCCAGTCACCTGACTTCATCAGAACACCCTAGAAGGCATTACAATAAACTTGCTGCCACATGTTTAACTATGCTCTTATTACAGAGCTATTCTAGGAGTGCTGCATAGGCCAGGGACTTATTTTTATAGGCTTTGAACAGGAACAGTATCCCTTCATCCCTACCTAGCATGAGCGTTAAGTCACGCTGCAGACCACACCTATTTAAGAGCAGATTACTGACCTGACAAGAAGCTGGTTCTGATTACTGCACCTACTGAGAAGGTATCATTCCATATTAACCCTCAAAGCCCTACTTGTGCGACTAACTCATATTACAGACTGTAAATTATTAAACAAAAACTTAACAGCAGAAGTAGATCAAGCTTTTTCTTTCAGCGTCCTTCAAGGAGTACTTGTGTTTCATAACTTCTCCGGATCATAGCCGCGGGGACTGCAACCGGGCTCCCACAGCAATGACAAGACTAAAAAACAAACGGCTTCTTAAAGTCACAGCACAGCCATCTATGAAACCAAATCCCACCTGAGAAATGATAAAATTATTAGCTACAGAGATGACATAAGAGGAACACCACAAGATAACCCAGCCACTTATTATTTCTAAAAGCCTTAACTAGCACAGGTCACGGTCGTTGTGATTTGGGTATTTCTACTCCTGAACTGATTACATTAAAAGCTGATCATTTTTTGTAAGTGAAACAAACGTTTAGCCTGCGGATTATGGCTGGTGTTCATCCCGCCGCCTGATCGTGAGCCGAAGCCCATCGCGCAGGACGGCGCGGCCCGCGGAGCGCCCGGAGGGAGCGGGGCCGAGGCCGGGGAACGAGCGAGGGAGCGCCACGGGCCCGGCCAGGCCCGCGCACAGCGCCGATGGGCCGGGGAACACCGCTCCCGAGCCATCGTGGTGCTGCGGCCCCTCCGCCTCCAGCCCCGCAAGGCCGCNCGGCCCCCGCGCGCGCGGGCTGGGGAGCGAGGGCAGGATCCGCCCGCCCCCCGCGCGTCACGTCCGGGGCCGCGGGTTCGAGGCCCGGGTTCGGCGGCGGCTCTGACAGGCCGCACGGCCCCGGTGCACCTCCCGTTAGAAGCACAAAATTACAGAAACATCGGGGTTGGAAGAGCCGTTCAGTATGGTCCCGTCCACCCGCAGAAGCGTCACTGTAACCGCTAAACCACATCACCCGCCGCCGGAGCCATGCGTGTGTTAAACACCTCCAGGGATGGTGACTCCAGCGCCTCCCTGGGCAGCCTGTTCCAGTGTCTGACCAGCCGAACAGTGAAATTCTTCTCATATCTAATGTGAATCTCCCGTGTCTCAGCCTAAGGCCATTTCCTCTGGCTCCCTCACTGGCCCCCGCCTCACCTCACCTCAGCACAGCCCCCTCAGCCCCGCTGGTCAGCCTGCATGGCCTCCCCTGCTCAGCGTCAGGGTAGAGGGAAAAAACCTTCACTGCTTGGCTAAAGTTAGTTCTTTTGGCCACTCTTAGTGATCAAAGTACAAGGAGCTGAGTCCTCAGCAGCATTGCTCGAGGATCTCATGAATCCCAGACAGCAGCTGACAGGATAAGAAGGCTCAGTCCACTGGAACTTCTTAACAGTGCAGTATCAAGTTATACAGAGTATTTTATTCCCTCCCCATCTACTTTCCACTGTCTGGTTCTTGGCTGAAAAATAACCTTCTGTGGACTCTCTTCAAGAGCATAAAGGGGGGGTTTAAATAGCCCACCGTTAATAAATCTTTAGGGGTCCCTAAATAAATGGATTATGTGAGCAGCAAGGTATGGATTCTACTTAGCCCAGCTCAGGAGGGACTGTCCAGGACAGGCTTTGTGCGATTATGGTCAGGGAGAACAGAAGGGGCAGGTCAGAAAGGTCTGTGAAAGCTGAAGCTGTCAATGATTTTGTCACAGCTGAATTGTACTAAATAAACTCCCCACAAGCCAGTAGTTGGAAGAGGTTTTTTTTGTGCACCTGAGAGATTTATCCAGAGACCAGGATCACATAGCTGTGGGGAACCCAAGGAATGTGCATATCCCTCATCCAGAAAGGCAGATTACACAGAAAAATAATCATAGAATGCACCAGTGGGTTTTTTCCTAATGATGAAAAAAGCCACGCTACTGGTGGGTGTGCCACATTTGCTTCTAGCAAAATCAGGGAGAAATGGTCTGAAAGTGTGAAAAACTGAGCAACATAGAAAAATGATCATAAAAAAGGATGAAGTTCATAGATTTTAAAAGGAAGAACAACAAAGCAGTGACAGCAGACAAGAATGCAAACTTCAGGAATTTCTTTCAAATATCTTAGAAAATTAATGTGAGGGAAAACAGTTTCAAGGATTCAGCAATTCCTTAATGCAGTTATTTCTTTAAGGGAACATAATGCAGAGCAAAGATGGGAAATAAATGCAGAACCTCAGGAAAAGCCCAGGTTCTTCAATGGCCTAAAATACAAGAAAGCAGCCTACAGAAACTAGGTCAGTTTTAAAGGATGTGTACCTAAAGTGGATTGTGAAGACAAGGGGGTACTGAAATATTACTGAACACAACTTTTAAAGACTAAAGTGTTTAATGTTTCTTTTTGTTCAATCTGGCATTATCAAGGTAAACAGTGTAACAAACAAAGTACAGCCTCTAGCTGATATAAGGAAAGACTAGTTTGCAGGTTACTTTAATTAGTTTTGGTAAATATTTTCAATTTAGATGAAAAAATACCCTTAAGAGATTAGAGAATGACAGAAGTAATCTTCAGTTAATTACTGGTGATTCTTATAGGAACCTGTAAAAAACAAATGGGTTTCCAGGAGTCACTTTTTCCTGAATTTGAATCGGAGTATGAGGAGGACAGAATACGAGCTATATAATTAGGCTGTCAATAATGACTTGAAAAATCATCTAAAATAAGCACTCAAAAGAAACTGAGTAACTAGGCAGGAATTCACAGTTAAGAACAAGGGTTTCACACAATCATCTTTCCTTTAAGAGAAAGGAAATAGACCATGTGGGGAAGTGGGTGAAGGTGGCTGAAGTTCCAGATGCCTTCTGGCATTAATAAGGCTTCTGACACTTTCCCATGCAAATTAGGGAAACTTAATTAGATGAAACTTTAATGTGGTGGATGCAAGCTTGTTGGAAACAGCTATCATTTCTTCAAACACAATGCTGTGTTCAGCATATAAAATCTTGGATAGTGAGAGAATAAAGCTCAGTAAGGAGAGCTACTATTTTGGGAACAAGCAGGTAGGATGTCTCTAATACTGGGTAATAAGATGAATACAAGTTGACATCTCCTGATACTGAAAACCAGTGTATTACAACAGCATGCACAAAGAGGACTTTAATCCATATGATTTATCAACCAGTTCTTCCAGTCTGATTGGCACAGAGAGGCTCTGACTGGGATGCTGTGTCCAGCCTCACACACTTCAAGACTGATTCAGTCCAAAACAAGAAAGCAAAGAGCCAGAATGACAAGAGGTGCAGAAAATAAAGGCTGACTGAACAGTCTGGGATTGTCTTAGTTATCAGAAAGAAAAAAAAAAAAAGACTGAGAAGGGAGATACAAGAACTAAATTGTTTGCTTATAGTGAAAAGGCTAAGTAGTATTTAACTGAACTTCAGCAACATTTAGTTGGATGTTATAAATCCTTATATAACTAAATGTATATAGTATAACTAAATGCTATATTTTGTCATAATAAGTATAATTTATCACTGGAAGAGATTAGTTGTAGCAGCCATCACTGGAAGCCCTTATAAACCACTCAAACATTTATTAAAAAATATTGTATACAGTTGAGGCTATTGAGGAGTAAAGAGAAGAAACCAATGATCTCTCAAAAATTAGCCTAGTCTTAACCTAAGTTTAGAAGGTCATGAGGAATGTAGTTCATAGTTTATGAGCATCCAGCATTTTTCCAGGTGTGTCCCTAATGGAAAGTGTTTACTCAGATCAAGCTGTAAATGGAGAATGACTCAGTAAAATCAAAGTTGTGCCCAGATAATCCAAGGTCACTTTCATTCCAAATACATATAGGGACTAAGTGTAGTTTGACTATTAAAGTGAATACAAATTTATTTCCTAGACATGACTTGTAGTAACCACATATTCAAAATCCACACTTCTTTGCTATTCAAAGTGAATTAAGGAAAGGAGATGACTTGAAGAAGTCTATTTAAATAAAGTTATCAAGATACAAACATTGCATAATGTCAGTGCAAAATAAAAGGTTAATCTACTACAGGGGAATGGTGACTTTTCATTAAAAATGTGTCCTTTCCTCATGCTTTTTTTTCA
The DNA here is from genome assembly GCA_013399835.1 of Leptocoma aspasia. NCBI lineage: Eukaryota > Metazoa > Chordata > Aves > Passeriformes > Nectariniidae > Leptocoma > Leptocoma aspasia. Next base: position 4,404,863 of record VXAX01007135.1, read on the forward strand.
TCCAGCATGCAAGCAAGCTGTGCACCATGACACAAGTAAGTAGTTTGAGGATACATGCTGTCTGCTTCTGACTCAATAGCAGCTACCCAGAAACTAGGATGCCCTCTTGATATCCTAGTCCAGACCATAGTTGTGTACACAGTACAACTGCAGTTGTGTTTGACTCTTCTGCTACCAAAAGAAACCTTTTCTCGGTTTTAAAGGGCACACAAATGACTAGAAACTGCAATCTCTTCCTGTACAGTTTTCCCCAATTGTCTCTAAAATGAATGCTAGGTAAACCTTTGAAAACCTGGTGTAGCAGAGTGGAAAACACTGCTGCTGTGGGGAAAGGACTCAGCAATATCTGAGCTTTGCCCTTCTGGAGCAACACCATTTGCATGTACAAGCTAGTTGATAGTATCATCTGGAAAGTCCAGTCTCCCTTACATTCCCTGGCAGGCTTCCTGGAGATTTCATGATACACTGACTTCTCTCAACTAAGGGCAGTGCTGAATATACAAGATGCACATTCATCCTTTCTCCAGTCTTCATCAGATAAGCATGTTAAAGGGCACCTTGCATATTAATGACACTCTAAAAACCTACAGCAAAGTAAAGAAAAACACAAATCAAGGTAAGACAGTTGAGAAACTCAGATCTTCAAACGTCATAAAGCTTCATTTCCATTATTAAATATATAGCTCAAATATAATCAAATGCTTCTAACTTTATTTCTCTCAATTACACAGTTTAACACTTAGCATAAACTGTTCATCTGACTGTTTTGTTTTAGGAATACACACACGTATTGGAAAATAGTCATATGCCCAGAGTAGCATTGCTAGTAAAACTTCCTATGGCCACCTAGTGGCCTACATGGAATTGACCTATGAAAAATATTTAGGATTACATGAAGATCCTCTCATCTAAAAATAAAACAAAAAGTACAAGTTTCATAGCTTTTGCATATATTTAAGATATAAATACTAATTTGTTTGCACAGTACATCCTTTAACACAATTTGAGAAATAAAATGGGGGAGGGTGCAAATTTTATGTGAGGAAAACTAAAAGCAAAATTAAAATGGCCCTTAAGGAAAGAAAAGAAATTGAGGGAGCAAAATGTGAATTGAATTCATGATCTGAATGCATGAGTAAGTAAATAAACAATCTGCAATGTAGTTGCAAGTGTTATTAGATCTGGATGTGAGAAAAAATGGAAAATGGTACCATTACAGAGAAAAAACAGCTGAATGCTTGCATAGTATGAAATGTTATGGAAATTCACCTGTTGTCCCCATTTTCAATAACTTAAATGAATATCACTTAAAACAGCACACAGATTAAAGACATCTGTATATATTTCAGATTTCAATATTAATGCCAAAAATACATAGTGTGATTTTACATAGGATTTATGCTACATTAGAACACTAAAGACAAACATCACTTGAGTATTAAATGAAACATTAAATATTAAATAACTGAAAAATAAAATAAAAAGTGTAAACACTAAACTAACTTGGGAATTTGCTATTGCAACACATCCAATGAAGTGGTTTTAAACAGTACAAAAAGATTAGATTTAAGTATGCTTCCAGTCTACTTGGAATACACAAAGCTCATTCCAGAAACCTTTTAAAAACTGGTCCAGGATCACTTAGAACCTTCTTTCTCTTGAGCGCTATTTTTATTCCTTTACAGACTTAACTTTAAACTGTTGTCTCTACCAATCTTTGCTTGCAAGGAGTACTCAACAGGAAAATGAACACTCGAGTTTGCCATTGTTTGCTAGCATCTTGGTGAAAACTGAGGATTTGTTGGAGATTCAGTGTAAGATTTGAGTTCATATGCAGCGCCGCTATCAACTTCCATGGATTTCCGAGAGAATAGGAGCCTTACATCTCTGTGGAGGTAGATCTTTCCAGATTTAGAACTCTGGAACCTGAAAAGATACAAATATCTGTATTATCTAAAACAAATAATGATCTTTAAAAATTATTAAATAAAATGCACTCTTAAAACATTAAGGCCAAAACACATTTGAACAAACAAAATTAGTCAGTTAAAATGAAAAGAGAAAGAATATCCTAACACTTTCATTCTGTTTTGTTTCTTTTGACATTTGAAGTTCTGTTCCTAATCACCAATGCAGTGCACAGCTTTCAAGTGGCATGGAATATTTGAAGTTCACATTGCCATTATGTACATTGAAGATTAAAGTCCTCAGAAATCAGGAATGGCAAAAAATGCTCTTCAGTGAGCACTCCTGAAAATGTCCAAAGGGTGGCCTAAGCACACACAAAAGGGAATTTTCAACTGTACACAAATCAAATATGCATTTCAGTTCCAGCAATCATATAGACAGATTTCCTTGCTCTCTTTATGAATGTAGCACCGGAAGTTTACTACTGCTTTATACCACACTCCAAATATAAGAACTTGTCTTGAGAAGCAGTAGGTATTGGGATCTTGGCAGGCAGACACAGAATTTTTTTTGCACAGACTAGGGAGCATTTCAAAGAGGCTGCATTTCACTGGCCCAATCACCAAGCAAACAGTGGTCAATTCCTCAGCCCATTCATCTTTTATGCTGCAGCTAAACAGCCTAATTCAGGTCCTCCAATCCTCCAGGAATGTGCCAGTTCCACCTTCCCTGGGTAATAACTATATATAGGAAGACAAGATCTGCATTTAAGAGAATTGTATTCAATAGTTTTTATGTGTCAGAACTCTCTGATTTCCTCCTCTCCACTAGGGAAGGCAGAAGAGCCTAAGGAGCATTTCTTACAGGAACTGAACTTAATGTCAGCACCACTATGCCACAGTGGTACTGAGAGAGAAATGCTATTGCTGCTGCAATAGAAACAGAAAAGCCATTGCTGTTGTCACAACAAGGTGATACCATGGCAAATGCTGAGAGAGCAATGCATGCTGTGTTATCATGTATTACAATTTGCACAGATTTTTAATAGGCTTTTACATATTGACCCCATTGAAGCAAAAGCAGTATCTCTAGAATAAACCTATTCATAATTTGACTGAAATTCTGAGCAGTAGGAGAAAGACAAGTACAGAAGATCCATCAAGGCTTCATCATCTGAGGAAGGCAGGTTCCAGAAATGGATTCTGTGGCACTGTTCTCTTCAGACGAGTGATGCAGAATAGCCTGGAGTCATCCCCACAGCCAGACAAAGGAAAACTCTGTTCTCCTAGATACAGCTGTCAAGGACATTAAATGCAGCAGGGTCCAGCAGAGTGCTCCTACTGGCTCCCACAGAGATCTCATCCATCACTATTTATTTGCTCGGTGCTGTCAGTGTGAAAGCCCTTTACCTGATAGGCAAAAGGGAGAAGACACTATCTTAAGAGAAGACTGTGGAAGAGAGCACAAGGAAGAGTCAAAGAGACAAGGGACAAAGCAAACACCACAAACAGTTAACTCAGAATCTAGCTCATAACACGTTTTAAAAGGAAAAAAATTAGTGAAAGGTCTATTGCAGCAAAAGTATGATTGAAATTAATTCCTATATATCTAGTTATCAAAGCACCATCATAAAATAGATGTCAACTCCCATTTTACACATGGATCTTTCAAAAGAATTATTAGCATGGTCTATTTTTAAACTTCTCAAGCTTGCTCTTTTCTATGAGTGATAATCCTGCAAGACTCCCATTGCTCAGTAAATAGTGGTTCCCTGCAACATGACTTTTCTGAGCATGACATTTCAGAAAGATTGAAGAAGGATAAGTGTGAGACAGCAGCAAAGTTCAAGTGATTCTTCTCATCTCTGCATCCATTACCTATTTTATTTTCTTTTAGACAGGTCTACCCTAGTAATTGGGATTTAGAAATGTTGCTTTTTATACATGCAAATACATTGGAATAATAGAGACAAACATTCCCTACACCCTTGCAAGGTGATGGAGTGGCCAGCATGGGACTGACTCTGGAGCTGTGGCAGCTCCAGTAGTTTTGTGTAAAGAAATTTCAAAAACCCAACACAACCAAGGTCTCTGACAGACGGTGTCCTAGGAACAGTGACAACGGACAAATACAGGAATGCTTAAACACACAAATATCAGATGCTACAAAGTCTGGCAGAGGAACTTTACTGAAGAAATGACAAATATAAGCACAAAGTCCCTATATGTATTTTATAGGCCATCAAAATTCACAAAGAACAGAGTAATTCACAGACACAGAATAATCCTGAAAAGCAGGATAATCATGAAAACATATGTAGCAAGATGTATTTTATAAGTGCAAAAGACTATACAATGCAATCTATAAAATCTGTAAGTAAAAGCATTAGGACAAGCATAAAAATTTCTAGATAAGAAAAAATGCTGAGAGACCAGAAAGATCAAAAGCAGCCAGTAAATCAGTAATAGCAGGTATCTTCAGCTTCCACCAATAAAGGTATATGTCACATTAGGACAGTATTTTAAAAAAAGTTTCTCAACACCTTGAGGAATCACTGCTTTTAACAACCAGTTTCAAGCTTACCCTCCACTGAGCCCTCAGTAACAGCCCCTGTTTATCTGTTAAGCAACAGCAACTTGCTCCATGCAATTCCTGGCATTGTGTCAGTAACTAAGGCTGTTGACCAAGCTTTAAAATCTTGAAAAATGCTGAGCTGTGGGCAGGGTAGCTGTTTAATTACTTTTTACAAGGGTGCCAGAACGTGACCTAGAAAGCCACAGATGGTCGCCATCCCCACAATGCCAGGCAGAAACGAGGCACAAGCAGAGCTGAGCTCACAGCTCTTATGCTCAAGTAGATTTAATAACAAGACAAAAAGTCATTGCTACACATGCAACAAAAAATTTATCCCCAAAGCACCTTCAAAAAACAACTTAAGCTGCAGGTGCAACTCTTGGGGATTTTTAATAATGAATAAAGCTCTGCTGTGTGTGCAAGCTACATTTGGTATCTCAATCCTGTAGCTGCAGGTACAAGAACAGTCTGATGGCACATTGAACAGAACCGCAGACACACAGAACTGCACACAGAAGCTGCACACACAATAAATCTGACACTTTAAAGACTGTTGTAGAAAATCTGGCCGCCAATGTTAAGCTCCAGACCTGTGCAAGCGTTTTTGCTGAATTACCACTTGAAAAGGAGCTTTCATAATGTGAGTGCTGACAACTGTGATTAAGGCCTCGCAAGCAGATGCAACCACAATGCAGCTCACTGGTGGTGACTTCATTTGTTTTTTTAAACAAAATTTCAATACATAAGCCTAAGATGCTTGTGCTCAATAACTACTGCAACTAAAACTGAAAGGCTGTTCTAAGTCAACTTGAGCAACAAACAAAAATAAATCTGAACAGTTAAAACTTTTTAGGTTTGTGTAACTTTTCAGTAAAGCAGGCTTGAGGAAACTTTGTTGCTTTTAAAAATGAAGCTTTAAGACCAACTTACATGAATTAATATACTACTAAGATTCTTTTAAGCCCTCCTAATTAAAACCCATCTTTAGTAAAGAAGTCTACTAAATGGACAACTGAGTCTTTTGTAAAACCATAAGTGCTCAGTATAATAAACCACAAGACAGATCAACATAAGCTACTTTAATATTTCAAGGAGTTCTGCCATTCTTACATTATGAGAAAGGACCCAAAGCTTGGGCTTATCACTGGAGAAAAAACTTGTGGCATACTCTGTAGTTGCTCACTTTCCAAAGTAAGCAGCTCAGCATTGTAATTATGATTTTGGTTTTCCCATCAGAAATGGATGCATTTCCAATTACACATCATAAATCCATGAACTGATCCCTACCAGAGGTCTGAAAGCTGAGCTACATTGTACAGATATTTCAAAATAAGAAGCATCAGAACTGCAACATTCCTGTCTCTCAGCAGAAATAGGTATCAGAAATAGGAAGCTCTTAAAAAAGACTTCTAGCTTTAACAGATGAGAGAGCAGAAAGCAGGTTTGCCTTCAAATAAAAGTAATTCTTGAGTCTGTCAACAAGAAATTTACAAGCTACATTAAAGTAGAAATTGCAAGGGGGCACAAGACCACTACTCTTCATGCAGGTATGCCAGACCCAGCTGGCCACAGACTTTTACCCACCACTGCAGCCAAGTCCCCAGTTCCTCTGCACAGTCAGATCAACATTACACCTGAACAGAGCCTTCTATTGGGGCTATTCACTTTTTCAGAATTTGCCCCAAAAGAAAAATCTTAGAAGGTGGTTAGGTTAGACCTTGCAAGTTAGTGTGGCCTGAAAGGCTGAATTTCAATCCAGGCTAAGTTTCAGAATTGAAAACACTGTTCAACAGCCTTCTCATGACACTATTTTCACACTCCAGTAAACCAATACACTTTTTATCACTGTCAACTTTCATTTAATGGTAGAGTCTGGCTTCAAATCACTGTTCTAGACAAGGTTGCACTTCAAAAGTCTGTTGGATAGAAATCAATGCCACTAAATAAGAAAAATAATACATACCAGAAATAATTGTAAAACAATAGAGAAGTGTAAGATATTTGATTTTGTTCTGCTTGCTCACTTCAGAATGTCAGCTGCTGGTGGGTTTCCAAGTGCTGAAGTGAAAGCACTGGGTCTGTGTGTACAGGCATTTCTTACTACAAAAACACACACAAAAAGTCTGCAAACTGCAAGAGGACAGAGTGTATCCATCATTCCCCTTTGTTTCCAGCTGCAGTCTCCAGAACACCCCAAAAGCAGCAGCACAGTGTCTGGTTTCAGGCAGTGCTTTGTAAATCATTTAAGGAAGATTGAGTGAATATTTTATAGAGTGAAAGGCATAATCACCAGTATTGCATCATGAAACAGGTATTCACATTTTTGCCACTAAACACTGTATTTTTAGGACTAGCTCAGACCATTTTTCATGTTACAAGTTATTCTAGTGAAGAGGCACATGTGAAGCACACCAGGGCACCTTCTCTTCAGTGATCCTTAGTTTTGGCTTTTGCCCATGTAACATCCACTTTCACCATTTCCTGTAACCTCAAAAAAAGTGCATCGATTCAGCCAGAACAATTTCTTTCTCGCTAAGAAAATATTTAAGCTTTATAATGCTATACAGAATACTTTAATGCAAAGAGGGAGCTTTATGTTATATTTCAGCTTTGTTTTTCCCAAGGAGAACCCAAATTATTTATTACCTCTTCTTCCTCTACTGTCTAGCTTAAGGACCAAGTTGGCACTTTTTAAAAATTTTTTTCTTTTCATTCTTTCTAATTTCTGTATACAGAAAGGCTGGCTGGGAAAGAAATTATGAGTTAAATTTTGACAGATACTTTTTTGTGGTTTTGGCTTGGGTTTGTTGGGTTTTTTTTTGTTTTATTTTGGTTTTTGAACTTCAGGGAACTTACCTCAGATGTATGAGGTAGCGTAGTAGCCTTTCTTCAGTTTGGTGACTGTTTTCTTTATTGACAGTTCGCTTGACTTCTCGTCTCACAGGAACAGAAAAAGTTCTTTGCCGTAGGAATGTTTGATGATTAGCTGGCATTTCTCTCAAGTCATAGATCACCACAAACATCTTCACCACAGTTTTGTTAGGGTTAAATAAGGTCTGAGAAGACAAACAGTTCAATACACTACTCTTTAGAGATGACAAACTTTTTTTTAAAAAAACAACAAATCTAACCCAAACTCCATCTGTCAAAATAGTTATCTATGCACTTTGTTTCTGTGCCATACAGAAACGTTTATGTAAACACATTGTGAAGCCTTTCTGGTTTTCAACACTTCAGCTACCAGCAATTCCCATTTTAATTATGTTATAATTATAATGCCAAACACAATCTAATCTGAATGAAACACTAGTATATGACTACTCTTACTTTGCTAATCAGCATCCCCGTTTTTGTTTATTTTTCCAGCCAGCTTTTTGTCTACACTGTTTTCCAGACACAATACACTCGCAGGAGGCACAGTGGTGGGCTCCGCTTTTAAACCTGAAATTATGAATGTGTTATCTTGGACTGGGTTCTTCAAAGAAAGAGTCAGTTCATTGGATCTAAGCAATGGCTGTGATTTACTTTGTGATTTTATTACAAAAGTAAAGGTGGTGTTAAAATATTACAAAAAGTAGATACAATTATTCAATCTTAATTGCTTTAGAAGAATTTCAGGATTCGGACTGCGGCCTAATGACTTCCCCATCACTTTTTCAAAACCACAGTGTCCCCAAGTCTTCTGAATCTCCTGGAACTGATTGTCGGACTCATCAGAGCACAGAAGTGTTCAAAGATTGGGAATCTTTTTGGTCCCACACACAGATTTCTACTTTGAATTACTATAGTATCTAAAGAGATGCACATTGCCACTGCTGGCTTCATGCTCATCTCCAATAAACTCATCTCTGCATGACTTTTTTGATAATAGTGGTTTCAAGGCACCCTTATCTGCTGAGTACGTACCACTTGTATTGTTCCTGAAGGCGGTACCCGATAACCCCTTTTACCAAGGGACTCTAAAGTAATTACACCCTACAAAAACAAAACTCATATTTAGGTCACAGAAATAAACAAATCAAAATGTTCTAGTCACGTAATTGCATTTTTTTGAAACATAAACAGTAATTAATAAAAACTAAAAATAGAGAAGGCAATGCATTTAAGATGCAGTTAAAAAATCAACAGTAGGGGCCTTAAAGATACTTTGGCAGACCATTAAAAACTGTGCAATAAGAGGTACATTCTCCTCCTGAAACAAGATTCAAGTTTCCACATCTTCTCCACATCAGGGAGCTAGGACAAAACAGAGCTTTCTTTTCAAAGCAGCTGGGAGGTTAAAATGAAACATTTGTCTCCTCCTTTCCGTTTCTATATCATCTACAATTGCACCAATAATACTCCCAGTCTCACAGAACTCATTTTTGCTTTTCAAAGGCAGCAGATGCACTTAATCTTCCATTCTAATCCAAACTTTAGGAAGGATGACATCTTCTTTTGTACCAGCTGTGATCTACAGAGCACCCCGAGTGCCCCACGGGGCTGTGACACTGCCGAGGACACGCTGGGGCACTGCCACACGGGTCTGGTCACCCTGCAGGGCACCAGGCTGCACCCCACCCATGGGGCTTTGAAAACCCAAACCACACAAACAACCAGAAAAAGACCCCGAAGCAGAGAAACTAGCTATACAAAGAGAAACAATGTTTCTGATGATGGAGGCACTACACAAATGCTGTATTAATCCTGGGAGACTCAGCCATAACAGCGTATTTGGAAATAGCATGTGGAAAAGCTTGAAACAATGAAACCCAGCTAGGAAAATAAGCAATGCTACTTTTAACTATTTGAGGAACATGAGAATCCCTTCACCTCCTAGAAAATCACGTGAAATAATCTAGAAAGATGAAAGCAAAAGAATAGATACTTTTTGCAGCAGTTAAGAAATACACAAATTTAAACTCAAAGCCATTACTTAAACTCTAAGCCATTTCATTTTCCAAATACTTTCCAAAACAGAAGGGCAGAAATGGTAGCTGCTGTGAATTTAAAATCTAAATCTAAATATTGGGATACTCAGGTGTTCACTGCTTGACTACCATGTTTAAACAAATCCTTTACTGTATATCACACAGCTGTATACATATCTAAAAATCTCTAAGAAAAAAATCTCAAAAAACTGGATCTATCACCTACGTAAAATTAAGGCTCCTTAACAGGCATTCAGAAGAAATCCAGCCTCTGACTCAATGCCAGCATACAAGACACCATTTTCTTTTTACAGAGGAGCACTTTTAGACATGCAAAACCCGTGCTGTCATTGTAGAAAGGTGGAGCAGAATTAGCACCCAGAGACCGAGAACACAAACACTGCATGGCTGCAAACATCAGCAAACCATGCATTGAGAGTGCCAAGTGTCAGGACAGCCTGACAATATCTGCTTTAAAAGAAAGGTCTGAGTAACTTCCAAGTCTAAGGTCTCTATCAACCCCTTGGCCTGCACCTAAGCCACTCTGCAGAGTGGTTAGTTGCCCAGAGCAGCTGCTTGTTGGGACAACAAAACGTATCCTGTTAAGTCCAGCTATTGCCTCACTGCTATTTTAAGTTAGATGGATAAAAAGATAGGTTGGGGGTTGATCGCTGCAGTGTGGGGGGAGACAAACACATTCAATATCCCAAGATAAGAACAGCTGAATGGTGGGGCAGAGAAGTAGAAGGAAAAGCACTAGTTAGGCAAAGGAAGAGGGACAGAAGAACTTTGTCAAAGGCAGTTGAAAATAAGCCAGATCCCTGCAAATCTTTACTTTCCAAATCCTCTACTCACCAAGCTCTTGCTCTTCACCTCCACATATCAGAATTTATTTAAAACAAATCCAACCACACATTTACCATGTAAGGAGAGGGTGCATTGTCATCTGAAACGCTGTAGAATGACACTTCAACTGGCAGAGTCATGTGCGTGGGACAAAAGACTCCACTTGCTCCCACCTCTGCTGTGAAACCCTCCACCACACCGAGCGGGTCCAAGCGGAAATTCAGGACAGATTCCTGAAAAACAAGGCAGGTACAGCTTAGGTTGGGAACACCTCAAATAAAACAGAGCATAACTAATCAGGAAACAAGTGCAAAAGCCCATAGAGACCTTTATTGCAGCAGGATCTATGCTTGATTTTCAACATATGCCATCTAAAAAAAATTAACCTAGATTCTGTAACCTTCCCCAACAAATTCAACTCTGTATTTCACAAGATAGTACAATATAACCTGTTAATGCACTGGCTATTAGCTGCTGTTATGGGATATGCTATATGAAGTGAAGAGCTGGAGCCTGCACTTCAAACACGTCCTGTTTAACACACTGATTTAATCCAGCTTTTGTGACATACTAAGTAGACTTTAAGAGTGAGAATGTAAATCCTTTTTTCTAGGTAAGTACATTATAAACATGAACAATTACAGGTTATTAAATCTCATTTATGGCAACAGAACATCTTCTAACTTGACCGCAGTGGGAAACAAAAGCTTAAGCAACTCATTGTATTTGATTCTCTGAGACAGAAGATGTCTGGGGCATGAAGTAAGTGCCTTTACAGCTGGAAATGAAAACAAATTTTATTCAATTCAGCTAGGAACTTCTACATTCTAATAATGCTGGAATTGTTCACAGTAATATACTTTTAAAAGCAGTACAAAAGAGAATTAAAAATACCACAAGAATTCTAGAGAATATGCAATACCTCAAAGTTTCCCAGAAGGCTCAGACTTGTTACTGGGGGAGCACTAGAACTTAGAAATGGTTTCCCATGGCTGTCTGGATCACCGTCTTTGTTTATACATTGTTGTGGGCTATTAAAAAAAGACAGAATAAATATAAAGGATAAATACATTTGCTTTTGTCTTCTGGGTATACACAGCTCTAGGAAGAATAATTTTGCTAGTACTACAAAATGTTCTCCTAAAGATGTAACAGTTGAACATTGTTTATTAATACATTAGCAGAACGTTTTCTAGTCAACTGAAAAAATATTTTTACCAGCTTTACATTACAAGGGATAAAGACAATAAAAATTTGTTCTTTAGCTCCACTAGCAGGAATCAAAATATCATATTATTTTCTTGTGTACATGGGTACTTTTGTCTTATATTCTGAAATACATCTCGTATTTCCAACATCCAAACTACCATACCAAAAGCTGTTTATGTTACATGTATTAATGTATAAAAGGTCACAATTAGCCCTTTTTTAAAGTCTGATTCTCTGAACAAGTGAAGACAAAATGCTTAACATGTTCAACGCCAAGAACAAAATACAACACAAAAATAACATTGGTTTGAAGGAGAATCAACAATTACTAGCTTTTCTGTCAGAAAACTCAAGTGTATCTGACAGCATATCTACCCCTGCACAGGACAGAATTCATTCTGCCAGCCCCTCTCATTCCATGGTTATGTCCCAGAGCTATGCTAACCTGGAAACTCCCAGGGCAACTCAGCTGCTGAGCCTTGTATCAAAAATAAGGATTCTTTTGAAAGCATTTTTTATCTTTGCTAACATGCTTTGATTTTGCATATAAATATATATATATACATTATGCCTCCCTCAAAAATCTCAATGTTTCTGGTAAATAAAACATACCTTCTTGCAGACAGACATTTCAACAATGATGAATCCAGATCAAAGCACCCAGACTGTGTTTTCCTTTGAGGAACCTCAACAAGAAAAGAAGATGCTAATTTGAAAACTGAACTGCTACCACAGACAATTTTGCCAAGTAAGCACATTTTGCCAGGAATTTTCATGACATTACAAAATTATAAAAACAGAGCAGAAAATGTAATTCCTATACATTTAAAACTTAGTGAAGAAAGTTCTAGGATTATTAATGATGAGACTGTAAATTCTGGTTAACAGGAAGTATTTCAATTATGACATTCAGGAAGCTGATGTCTCTTTGGACCAGGACAGAATATTACTAATAAACAGGCAATTTGCATCCAATTTCCCTGAAAATATGACTGCCTTTACAGGCAATGAAGAATAAAGCATATCATGTGTTGATTACAGGACATCACTACTTCAGTAGTTTTAATAGGAACTGCCTGGTTTTTTAAAACTCCAAACAACCTACCAAGAACTGTAACCCTTCCCCAGTGTCTGCCTTATCACAGCAGCTTTGTTCACTAAGTCATTCCATGACACCTCTGGTTACTGCAGAATATACAGTACAAACTGTTCACAGAAACAAAGGCTTTGGAATAATGGGCAATCAGGTATTAAAAAATAACACAAAACCTCCTAAATGACAAAATGTGAACTTATGCTTAAAACACTGATCTTTAAACTGCTTTCTTTTGTGCCCTAAAATAGCACCAAAGCATTGTTTCCATCAATTTTTCAATTTAATGCCACCTTTTGTTAATCTTGATATGATCTCAACAACTACATCTTTAATATTTTCTTTTCCAAAATTAATTGTTCAGCCTAATTTACATGTTAACTCTCATTTAAGCATTAATTTCCACTCACAAGAGTATTCACTCTGACACAAAGTAAACACACACACTTCACCTAGGTATTTTGTCCAATTTTATACCATGCACAGACATTAGAAGAACAAACAGTCCATTTCTCAGCTAAAAGAATTTCAAGAGTAACTCACAGGACTTGAAAGCAGAGGCAGTCCAGTTCTGGGATGAAAAGCCTTGGTTGAAGTTCCATCCAGGGATCGAAAGTTGTGTTTCCGCCATGTGTTTGTGTGTTTTAGAGACGGTGCTTTCTGCCAGCAAAACAAATGTACTGAGGTTACCAGCGGGATATTTCAGTGACCTATCATGATAACAGTCACTTGCTGTAAGGGAGAGGACTCCTGACCCAGGTGGATCTACATCACACTGGCATGGGATGAAACATTCAGCATCAATTCCCCTCGACTCAATCTACACTTACAGACTGTTCCTAGAAGATCACATTCCATACTCAGATGGGTGTATTTCTACAAACCAGGATGCCTCACCGCCCATGGAAACATTCATAACTCTGTCACCATGAGGGGAATAGGACAGTGCTCTTCTCCATGTTAAACTGATGAAGGTCAGGGGAGGCACCACTGGCCAAGTTACCCCATCACACAGGATCATTTGACAAGTCACCATGGCACTAAATTGTTTCTTGAACACTTCCAGGGATGGTGACTCCACCACCTGGGCAGTCCATCCTCATGCTTAACCTTTTTCATGAAGAAATTCTTCCTGAGTTACTTCAGGCCAAGACTACAATGGTAATATGCTGCTACCTGCTAGGTCAGGCTGAAATTCCTCTTGATGCTGGCCCTTAGCAGACAGAGGGTACAAGCTGTCTGACAAAGGGCAGCTAGAGGAATTACTGTCTGTTCCCATACGTATTTACCTGCACGTCTGGGTTCTTCTGTCGCTCACACTTAGCTACATTGTCTTCTGCAGGTTTCTTCTGAGAAGTGCTTTGAAAATCGAGGCCTGTTGGGTCTTCATTCTCATCATGTGCAGTTTTTGTTTTATCTTGTTTGGTTTTGTTTTTGAAACTGTCATGGTCTTTATTTAAATAATTTTCAATACTAACAAGTTGTGTATTTTGCTCATAAATATTTGGTTTTTTGGAGTCTCTATCTAAACATTTGAGCTCATTTTTGTGCAAAGAGTCAGATATTGGCATCACAGTTGCTTTTTTTGTACCTTCAAGTATTTTACATTTTTCTATCTGTAAATTATTAAAACTGTCTGTGCCATTGTTCTCACTAACAACTGTTTTGTCTTTAAGTTTATTTGTGCAAATCTGTTCATCAATGCTGCTGGAATTTGAACCCTGTTTAATTCTATTGGGTATCTGGTCTTTCTGTGCATAACCAGAATGTATTTCCGATTTATCTGCAACTTCAGATTTATTTTCTTTAATACATGATGATGATGTGTGAGTGCTACTAAACGCATGAGAAGTTTTATTTGAAGTCTGAAGAAATGTATTTTGGACAGCTTCACTTGGTTTTGCTAAAACCAATTTTCTTCTTGCTTGCACTTTCAGAGAAGTCTTCAATTCTCCATCAAACCTAGAAGGACTAATAGGAGTATCAGGTGTCTTTGTCCCTGATCTACTGCTGTCTTCTAACAAAGAAAATTTTGATTTAGCAAAAGAAACAGAAGACGGTTCTTTGCCTTTCTTCAGCAAATGTTCATCTTCGTATGTACTTCGGAAAATTTTTGACGTGACTGGAGTAGCCTCATGCGCTTTGAATGGATGTCCAGCAACATGGGAAGTAGCTGGATCACAATGAATCAAGTGTTGGGCAATCCTTGCTATCACCTCCTGCCGCTCCTGGAGCAGGGAATCAATCAGGGGGTTACTCTCTCCTGCCGACTGACGGCCACAGCGGCTCCCTGGGACACGGGCATCGAGCAGCGTGACCTCTGGCACTGCTCTAGTTTTGCCTTCATCACCATTTTCCTGTGTTGCATTGTCTAAGTTGGCAGCAGGAACAGGGGAGCTTTCCTTGCTTTTCCTTGGCAAGTTTTCCTCTTCGAAAGTACTCCGAAAAGCTTTTGGTGTAGCCGAGATGTTTTCATGTGTGGTGAACGGACGCCCAGCAACAACCGGTGAAGTAGCTGGATCACAGCGAATCAAGTGCTGAGCAATCCTTGCAATGACTTCTTGTCGCTCCTGAAGTAAAGAGCCTATCAAAGGATTGGTTTCTCCTGTGGGCTGATGAGAGCAATGACTATTTGAAACACGGGAATCAACCAGAGAATAGGATTTGAAAGTTCTGACAGGTGTTTCATGAGATTGTGCCTTACTGTCTGCTGTGGCATTATAGCACTGAACTTTAGACTGCGATGCCTTAAAGTCAGATCCAAGTCCGGTGGATGGATAAAGTTTTAAATTTCTAAAAGATGTAGCAAATTCAGGCATCTTTTTTCCATTAAGTAGGCCTTCAGGTGTCATTGTCCATGTCTGTTTCCCGTGAAAGCGCTGTGGACTCGAAGTACTGCATTGCTGGGCAGCACTGGGATCGCTGCGCTGATGGAACTTACGCTCTTGCATTTGCTTTTCATAAAAGCTAAGGTTGGTGTGAATACTGCAGGTCAAAACTGGGTAGTTGGATTGCCTGGGCAAGGACTGGACGCTGACCCTCAAGGCCACATTGTGAGAAACGTTAGGAACAGGAAAGACGTGCTCAGTGGGTGTCTGGGAGAACGTCCATTGCAAGTCCACATCTGCAGCGCTCACCCTGAAACAATACCGAGGGGCATTTACAAAAACAGCTAAATGAAAAGTTTGTAATTATCTACTTAGTAACAAAGGTTTAAGAAAAAGCACAAGAAACATCAGCAACTGCTATACTTTGCATAGTACACGAATCCTATAGAACTGCCAAAGTACCGGGCCAACAATATGGCAAGCGGGAAACCAGGAGAGAAAAATGATTTTCAGACAAGCTACAGCAATCTGCAAACAGCAAAGGAGTTTTTTTCCATTCCAGGCATACCTGTACAGGATGTTTCGGGGAACAGCACCATGTGAAACACTCAGCCACGCGCTCAGCTGAGAGAAGAACACAAAGGAGCGCACAGCCAATAAAAGAGTCTTCTCTTCAATAAATCGATCTCCACTCCTAAGGCATTTAAAGACAAACACATGAGTGCTTGTAAGAATATTCAGAGACCTATCAGAACTAGAACATTGGCACATATTCGGTCAGAAAATAAAATATAGCTTAAAATCAAGCAAAGCAAAAACTCCTCAAACATTTTGAAGATTCCAGAGCCTGATTTGTTTTTATACACATTAAAATTGACAAAATTTGACATAACAAATGTTACATGTACTAAAAGGACCATCTGCAGCCAGGATCATTTCATACTCTGCACTGCACAATGTTCACTGCAGAAATTTCAAGTATAAGATGACCAAAATTGAAATGCTTCGATTTCACTAGCTAACAGTGGTTTTCTTAGATCAGTCCTCATGGCAAAAAGCCAGTTCAAAAACACTAACTGATTACTTTAAGGACTTTAACATGACAAGATTCTTGCAATTATCAATTAATTCTCATGTCTAACTTACTGTCGAGGAACTGGCTCCAAAATCCACCTTTCTAACAGCAATGCATCTTGTTTGATTGCAGGATCATTTAAATCATTCCCCTCTGTGGTGGGCCCTTCATCACTATAGCAACAGTCTGGAAGTAGCATCACTTCTACCATGATTGGAATATTGTTCTTCCACAGAAGCATAACCTCAGATCTGGTTCGCCTGGCCTGACGACACTGAGAGAAAGAAAAATGTCAACATACGCAAGCCATAAAAAATACCAGCCAGATTTAAATCTAACTTAAAAGCACGTTCCAAAGTACTAGAGAAGGGTAAGGGTCAAATTCTGTTTGGTTTCACCAAATCAGAAATAAGATTCCAGAGCTATTAGATTAAAAAATAATTAACACATCGTTTACAGTTGCCATTTGAGCAACTTTCTTTAGGAAATTTTAGAATTTCCTAAAGAAATTTTATTTTTTTTATAAATTCTGTGTCTTGGAACAGGCTAACTTCTGCACGAACATAACTTAAATTCCCACAGTACTTAAGAACTTTTACTCGAGAGATGGGATGCTCCAACCTCACTCCCAAACAGACTAGCTAGATTTGATGTGCTTGTGTTTTTTGGATCACTAACTTTTCAAGAACACCTGGAAAAGCAAAAAGTTAGGCAAGTCAGCCTACATTTTCTCTAAAGAAACCCCAGACCAAGAATACTAAGTATAGTGCTTGTCATTTGCATAATAAAGATTCAAACAGGCTCTGCATTCAGGTAGTCATGCAGAACTTCATGTTCCAGGATAAAAGGCTTAATGATCTCTCATTTTAAGGACAGATCTATTATTAGTAGGATACTGAATTACATACTCATTTAAATGAAAGACTGACAGAAAGCCATTGTTACTCATGTTTAACTGTGAATCCACTGTGAGGCTCTTGGCTGACTTTAACCACGGCAGCAAGGATTTGTGACATGAAATGGGTACCACCACCATACCTGAGCCAGTTTGTCACTGCATTCATGCTTAGTTGTTGGTGGCTGACTTGACTGTGCTGGTGGGCAGTGGAAGCCCTCTGTCCTGCCCTTGATCGAGTACTCTGGTGTCCGGCCCTCGGTGATCAGCAAGGCCAGGGAGACCAGGAACTCCTCAGCTTCATACTCAAAGTATTCATCCAAAGTATCTGTCATTTCAAAAAGACAAAAATTAATGACATTTGCTGTATAACAACTGCTGGCTGATCCTGCAGTTTGTTTCAATTACACTTGAAATGAGAGTGGGCTATGGGAAATGGATCTTTGTGTCAGACTGGCTGCACTCCCCACAAAACCCACCACTCCCCACTCCAGCACCACAAAACAACTTTCCTCATCTCATAACGTTGTCACTACAAACAAACAACTTTGTTTTTCAACAGCTTTTCCAGAAGACAAAAGGTTTCCTCGGCTCTTGTGGGAGAAGTCTGATGACAGTATGACTTGGCATTGTTATTATCATCTGACAGATGGAATAAGAAGCCACAATAGATCATAAAATAGATTAAAAATTGAAGAAGAAAAAGAAATATTTACTTCTATTATGGAAAAAGTGGGACACAATGTTCTTTAAGATTTTTATTGCAAGTCCCTCCTGCTGAGAGCAAGGCTTACTTCAGAGGTCCATTTTTAGTTACCATTAACACATAGGAAATGTTCCGAGGAAACATACAGAGTATTCATTGTTTTGTACCACGGTCAGTCTAAACTTGTGCAAAGAATGAAAACTCAACAAGTCTCTGTAGACAAAGCAGCAGCTGGCACTGCTCTTCATGAAGAGCCCTGGCACACTCAGTTCCCACAGAGTTAAGATGCACCATTTTATGGTGTTTTATAGAGCACCCTTCTCCTCCCCCTCCCTCATCACAAGGATGTCACCCATCATTCAAACAGATTTAAGCACAACCAGATCATGTCGTTCCCCTCACTGCGCTTCAAAACACTTCAAGTTTCAAAATTATTTAATTACTGAAGAGGTTACAGAAAACTCTCTTTTCCATGAAAG
This sequence comes from Leptocoma aspasia, assembly GCA_013399835.1. Taxonomy (NCBI): domain Eukaryota; kingdom Metazoa; phylum Chordata; class Aves; order Passeriformes; family Nectariniidae; genus Leptocoma; species Leptocoma aspasia. The sequence goes on from VXAX01007135.1 coordinate 4,423,386, forward strand.
CTAAAATACATTCACTTCAAAGTCTATTTTAAGAGCAGCAAAGAAAAGCGGTTGGAGGCAGGGCTGCCAGCAGTTCTTTACCTTTATTTTGATGCTTTAGGGGAACAAAAGCACATGACATCTTCACAATTTTAGCTTAAATGTCCTATGTCATCCACCAAAACTGCCACAGGGAGAGAGTTAATTTCTATTCATGTTTCAATTATTTCATAAGTCTTTTTGCCAAATGCTCTGCTATTAGGGGACCAAGACAAAACATTGCATGGAAGACTTGAGAGGTGCATGCAAGGATGCATGAAACAAAAGCTCCAATTAAACGTGCAATTATCTGCATATGCAAATCATCAAGTGTGTAAAACTAGCTTTTACATGTACCTATTTGCCTAGCCCAGGCTTGTACACCACAGACCCCAGGGCTTACAGACTATTTGAAGGGATCTACACAAGGTAAGTAAGAGAAGCCAGCCCACTGCTGAAGAGGAGCCAGAGGACAGATGAATTACCCTGGAGGACCCCATATGGCATGTGAACAATACATTAATTCATCTGGCATAAGTTAAAATGGTCATTCACCTGATGGATGGCAAAAAATAGCTAATAAAGGATGCATGAAAGATTAAAGGAATGGTAAATAACAGAGAAGACAAGACTCTTAGGTAGTGATATGAGTCACCTACAAAATTAGGCACCTGCACTTTTTTTTTCAGCTGGAAGTCTGGTAAACAATAGGCAAGTCATACTCGGGAATAGGAAAATGGAATTTGGGAAGACTCTGAAAAGGCTTTGGATATACAACAGACAAAAAAAAAAATGCAGCATTATCTTGCTGCTAAGCTCATCTTTGTATGTCCAAAGGCCATGGTAATTGCAAGAAAGTCACAGCAGGAAGGGTGACTACTGGAGTATTTTGCCTACTCTAACATAGAAATTCAAAAACCTAGAAAGTGTTCAACAGGAGTGAAATTAATTTAAACAACAATTGTCTCATGCTTAGCAGACTAAAAAAAACTAATTCACCCCTACAAAAATCTGCAAGAAGAATTACGTAAAAACATGTATGATTTTTAAGAAAAACTGTAAAGAGTGTGTGATCAAGATCAGCATGTGCACAGTAAAATGTGATACCTGAAAATTTACACTAGAGAATTTTAGGTGGCAAGTAACAGTAAAACAGACATGCCCTTCAATTATCATTAGCAGCTTACCAGATGAAGTAATTTATTATTTAGCTCTTTTTTAAAGAAGGTAATCCATATGTTATCAAAATCTTTTGGACTTTACACAAATTAGTGGACAAATCCTATAGCCTGAGTGCTTCTGCTGAGCAGCTAGATTTAGGCAAAACCCCCACCCCTCTTTGGTATTAAAAAGCCTCTGATACCAAAGCTTATACTGCATACCTAAAGTGCTCAGTGCCTTCACAGACTTATCACAGGTCACTACAAGACAGTTTAAGATGTTCAGATGAAAGATTCCAGTGAACAGTAAATAAACAAGATCTCATGAATAAAGCCAGGTACATATTCTGAAACAATCATCACTCCAGAATCAGATTAGACACACAATATTGCTTTATGGAAACAGATAAAACTCACTTCCAAGTTCAGTTTACAAATACTGCCTGTGTTCCTGTATCAGACCTATTATTTCAGAAGCATCCAGTTTCTGGCCTTAGGAATGGAAGAGAAGACCCAACTAGCTAGAGAGGTATTTATATAATTATATTGGCTGCAGTTACAAAAACACCACGTTGTTTCAAAATAAAAACGGCATCACTAAAAAGCCTGTGTTGAACTAGGAAATGCTGCAGCATTATAAAGACAGGGCCAGCACTTTAAAATTATGTCAGCAATGTAACCAACATTGTATTTGATCAGGACTTAAAAAAAAAATAAAGCACAAACAGCAAGAGATATCAAGAAATATTTTTTTCCTACAAAGTTCATGTGGCATTATATCTTTTTTTTTTAGGTCCGCTAGATTTATATATCATTTAGCAACTTCTAAGAGTTTTCATAAAGAAAACACCCTATAACCATTGAGAAGCCTGGTAATTGTTCCTATACAACAGGCACAGATGATGCAAGTTGATGCAATTGAGGACAAGGGTGGAATGACATTTATAGAAACAGCAAACTCAGTGTTTAGTTAAAAAAATCTTACTCTGTGTATGCTGTAACTGTTGGGTTTTGTTTATGAATCAGCCCTAGGACACATCATATATTGTGTACAGAATAACCTCAATCCTATAACCTGACTATACAACTATGATTATTGTTCTGCTTCATTTCTAGCAATGCAACATGCCAAGTATGTAGCATAACATATGCCTCTCTGCACTGTCTGGGGTTTATTCTCCTTAAAATAGCAAAAAATCCAGTTAGCTGGCACAAGTAAATAAGAATTAAAGTAATAAGGCACTACAGCCCTCTAAGCAATACATTGAAACTAAAGGTTATTGACCAGGTGGGCACAAGAGATAGCAGCAGGTGTCAGACTACTCTAGGAGGAAGAAATTTAAATTTCAACTGAAGCTACCATGCATAGAGCAAAGCATACAATACTGGAGAACTGAAACCTGAAGGCACATCATTTTGTTTTCCTTTGCCTCCTGCACATACCTTCTCAAAAAACAGAAAAGCCCATTTAACCAGAAATGTCAGAGTCTTCAAATCCTTGTCCTCCTACCTCCACTACACACAGGTGCATGAGCACTGGAATACAGAATAAGAACCCACAGTCCCCCCCCCAAAACTGAAATTGGCTCACATCCTGAAACACCAATTAAGGTTAGTTATGTGGTAGTAGGGATTCACAAATCCACTTAACTGTAACCCAAGGACTCTCCAAAACCTTCAATTAATTGAGTTATGCTCAGCTGACTCCTTTCCCAACTAGGTCATGCTTGTGCAGACCAACTCCCTTCCCTTTCCTATCACAGCTTTTTCTGTAGTAATTACAGAAGATGTTTTCCTGAAATACATGTTTTAGAAGAGCATTTAATCTGTTTTCTAGGCTTAGGTCAGGAAACAAAGACATCTGGTATCATGTAACCCATTGTGTTCCAGGTGCCACCAGTAGATGCATCTGGGAGCTGCTACCCTGTCCTGCCTGGGCACAGCAAGGCAATAAAAGGCCCCAGAAGAGCCTCTCCTGCCCTGTGCTACCCCTCCATCATGACCAGGCCATGATACAACCACAATCTCTCTTGGTCCATGCTTATTTTATTGTCCTAGAACCTCTCATTCTGCACTGCTCACCACAACTGTCTACCAAACTCGCCCTCTTAGAAAAAGAGCTCATTTTTGCAAAGAGACTTTCTTCAAAGAAAGACAATTTAGTTCAACTGAAAGTATCCCTTAATCCTGACCTTTACTGATTGAGGGCTACTTCCTTTGAGAGTCCATGAAACAACTAATAATTGCCTTTGAATATGCTCTGTAACAGCCCAGACCTTTCCTGGAAAATCTTTTAGGCACCCATAATGGATTTTGAAGGCCACTGATTGAAAGTAATCACATTGCTATTTTACTTAGAAAGTTGAAACCCAGTAAGCAAAATACTTAACAAAATATGGAATGCATGGTGTAGCCTGTTGGGATTCCCAGCTGATGCAAGCTCTGCTCCTGTCCTACCCAGGCTGTCCAGTAGGCACCGTGGCATGGCTGCCCACATCTGCTCTCTCCTTCCTTTTTCAAAGACTAAAAGCATGGCTTAAGAACTTTGATTTCTTTTTTGTGCTTTCAGTACAGGCGGTCCCTAAGGAGACACTTCAGTCCAAGGGTCCCATGGCAGGAGAGTCAGGTACACTGGAGAAAAAGTGGCTGCACTGTCAGCACTCAGAACCCATCACCTCCCAGCAAGGGCAGTGCTCTGCATTGAAAAAATTACAGCAAAAGCTCTTCCTGCAAATCAGTCAACTCTGAATAAGTTTTGTTATCTTGCTATTCCAAGAAACAGGTTAAAGGTACTTCCACATTTTAAGAGTAAGGCAGGGACTCAAGAAACTACTGTAAAGGAAATGAAACACAATGTAAACCTTTGACTAACAGCTTCTCTTCTGGAATTAGAAACACCTACGGATGCTTTGGTTAACTAATTCCACGTTGTGCTTCACTTCAAAAGAAAGTTGCCCTTGAATCCCCCAAATTCAAGATTCTCTAAATGAGCAGTCATGTTGTGTCTGCATATTACAAACCCATAATTATATCTGAAGTCACACGCTTCAAAAGCTTTGCGATATTAAGAGTTTAGGTATAATTTAAGCTATCAAGAGTTAAAGTCATGAGATGGCCTACTTTTTTCAAGAAACAAGCTATTAGTTACTTAAACTCAAGCAAATGCAGTGAACTGGTTACTCACCTTAATTTAGGAATAATCCTATACAGATTGGCACACATTGTCAAGTGTCTTACATTCTTATGGCTCAAGATCTTTGAGCTCAGGGACAGTCATTGTGAAAACATGAGGAGAGTGCACTGTAATTCATCTTACTGTTACTGTCTGCTTCCTTTTTCCAGGGTGCCAAACTGAACCACTATCTGGGCATCAAAGCAGTTCAGGTGTAGGCAGAAAATGGCAGCATAGGAATTTATATTAGAACTGATGCCTCCCTGCTATTCAAATGAAACAACAGTATAAGCAATAAAAAAACCTCTGGTCCTATTTAGTTTCACACAAAACAGGAAGAAATTCACCTGCTTCTGTGTTATGCCAGTTTATAACCAGAAAACAAACCAAAGCACACTATCTTGTAAGTAAGGGGCGATTTTTAAAACTCAGGACAGAGCTATGTGGAGCTGATGAAGTTATTCCAGAGTTGCAGAGCAACAGAAATCAATCAGTGGCATGAGCTGCACTGCAGAGTGCAGTGCTGCATTAATTCCCTGGGGACGTGTGCATCACTGCTCATCTCCTGCACGTTCCTGCTGGATGCCTCTCACAGCACCCAGAGCTGATCTCCAGGCAGCTTTACTGCCAATAGAGAGACTGGTTTTAAAAGTGGGCTGGGGGAAAAAAAAAGAGAGTACAATTCACATTTTTACTAAAACTTACTCAGGTTCAAACAGCTTAATAAGTACAGACATAAAATCCATTTACAGCTTAAGTTTCTTGCAGTCATCTCCAAAACTACCACTCTCTGGGAGTGTAAAATGCAGACTGTTCAACTGATCTGGGTGTTCCCATCTTGCTTCCTGCCTTTTGGCTGACATCCTATTTTGCCATCACCATGCTGCTTACTGAGTCACTTCTCTCTGTCCAACTGTAGCTTCTATTTTTATCTAAGCAACAACAGTTTAATGTGCTTCTTTTGATTTTTTGGCATTAAACCAGACTCTAGATCCAACATTTGCATTTTGATCAGGGAAACTGGTTTTGTTCTCCCTTAAGTGGACAAAGAAAAGGAATAAGAAAAAATGGTATAAGCTGAATTGTTTCTTGCTCCACAATGAAATCACGAATTGTAAAGTAGGTCAATCATTACAATTTCAACATCTGTATTTAGTAGAAGGAAAGCAATACCTGAGAACATGAACTTTGAGGCTTATTTCAAACGTCAATTCACCAAAAATTGCAAGAGAACATGTATATTGTAAAATAAAACTGTCCCACTCTATCCTGACATGGGTACATAAGTGCTGAAATACCAGTGTAGAGCTGTAAGATTATCAGTGCTGCAATGGTTAGCAGTTTAAAAATAAGCCAGTTGTGGGAAGAGAACATTTTCTTTTTGCTGACCCCTAAACTAAAGGTGCTACTTTGTACCAACACCCTACAACTGGACAGGTCCTGAAAGCAAAGAGGACTTGGCTCAGCTAATGCCTGTAAGAGCATATCAATTTCTGTTTTCCTTTATATTACAATTTCCTACATTGTGATTACATTAAATGTGACTACACAAAACTGAAGTTATACTATAATGAAACAAAAATGCCTAAAAGGAGCAGACCAAGTAATTTCCATTAATTCACCTCTAGCTTTTTACATTTTTCCCTTTCTTAGCTGATGCTCTCTGCCTAAGCTAGCTAGTGTTAGAACAAACTGCATGACACAATGCACCTATCTGAACAAAACAAAAATTTAAATCCCAACAGAGCAAAAGGATTTCTGTCAGGTATTTCTGTTCATTTCTAAAAGAAAATAATTAGGAGAAAACAGCTCTTTTAGAATTAGTGTGTGGTGCTGAGTATAGAATAGACACTCAACTGTAACTGGAAGGGAATAGGTTTCCACACCACCAATACACTGATTTACTACCCTGTAGTAAATATGCTGATAGAAACTTTGCAGAATTATACTGAAAACAAATTACTGTTCTACATTCCACCCTAGTGCCAGGGGGCAGCAAGGGCAATGTGGAGGTCAGACCTAGGCTAACTTCACAAGAACTGGCACCACAATGCAAAACCCATCCAAAAGCTCAGTTTGGGGAGCTGAAGGAGCCGTGTGTCACCCTAGAACAGAAAGCAGAGCACACTTAAGCTTACAGAGTACGTGAGAATTTCTTCCTGAGGCGTTTCCTTGGCAAATAACTGAGCATTTTTTACACTAAAACACAGATTTTCCAATACAAAATTTCTATGTATATAATTTTTTTTCCACGCTTCCCTCACAGGTATTGATGGGTTTCATCAAGGCTTTCCCAGCCAGGGGAACTTTGGAGATGAGAATGATGACCACCTTAATTATGGCTGCTCATTAACTCAAGAAGGAGCTTAGCAGCACCTGCATGGCTGAAGACACACAGACTGAAGGCTTTCAGCAGCTCACTCCATTTCACATTAGCTGTAAATATCCTGCAGTGACTCCACAGCTGCTGCTTTCTTTTCAAATGAAACCCAATGTGTGTTAACAATGAAAAAGCACATCTATTTAGCTAATCCTCACCTCTTCCTGAAGGCATATCATCCATGTGACAGTTGCAATTGAGAATTGGGAAGTCTAACTCCCAGGCCAAGACATCCCTCCCATTAAACAGGTTGATGGCAGCTCTGCATTAAATTCCAGCTGTGACAGCATTTTTATAGCACATAAATAAAAGTGTGTGCCAGAAATTTTATTTCAGGCCCTAAACACAATACAATACAGGATGACATACATAAGTTTCAGTTATAATTTGTTTAACAATCCAGCCTGACAAAGATTCAACTACTTGCAGACTTCTGTACTGTTTTACGCAGAGATTGGTTTAGAGATGGAAAGCAGTCATTTGTGATAATAAATCACTTCCAGATGTTACTGGAAAACAACACAGACCTTTTAAAAAATCCTGCAGTAGGTATTTCAGTGCCTATGAGAGCTGCCAGAGAGCGTAGCCCTCCACTTAAAAGACTAGATGTTTGCACCTTTTGCTGACCAGATTTTTCCTCAAGTGTCACATGGTTTATTCCTCTGTAACGTATCTTCACAACAGACACAAGTATCTTTTGGTTCAGCATTTATAGGGATGAAGTGTTATCCTTGCCAAATATACTGGTTTCTGAAATTTTCCCATTAACACCAAAAAATTTTCTGTTTGGGGTATTTCATGCTTTATCTCACCACCTTAAATACGTATTGTACTTAGAAACTTTGGCAATACACTTTCAAGTGTTCTTGTGCTTCTTTTTCTATTAATACAGATAAAAGAACACTTCTAAGGAGAAATAGAAAGTAGCTTTCAGCTTTCAAAAGGATTTTGAGGAAATTATTTAGAAAAGTCATTTAGTGCCTGACAAAATTGCAATGGGAACACAAAAATCTCACTGGGAAAAGCCATCTCTACTCTGTGTGTGCACAGTTCCACTGGTTTACAACCACCAGGCACGAGCTGGTGCTCTGCTTCCCTAAGACCATTGCAAGGAAAAGAACTGTTACATCATGTGCCCTTTGCTTCAGACCATAGTTGGACTTGTTGGAAAATAAACCAGAGAGAATTTGAAAAGTGCTGTGTGAGAGCACTGACTCACTGCTGAGTGGAATCAGCAGGCATGCCACAGCTGCTGGAGTCAGGGAAAGCCCCTGGTAAAAGTGCCATGTTGACTTATGGGATCCCACTTCATGAAAACCTTTCACTGAGCATTCAGCCTTCAACAAAACATTGTTGTCTAGGCAAGTGAGGTTTTATAAGCACCAAAATGCTCAGCCTTCCACACAGTCAGCAAACTTTGAACAGCCAATACTCAAACACTCATCTTCACATTGCGGTCGGGTGCCAACGGGCCTGACCGATGGTTTTTGAAAACCATGCTACTGATAAAGCTCTAGTATGCTGAAAATCTCCTCAAAAGATACTTATCAGTACCTATTTTTAAGAGATATTGCAATTTCTCAGTTTTACTGTGGTTACAAAAACCCCAAACAAAAACAAACCAGAGAAGACTGTGGGACAGGGGTGGGCAGAAGTCTACGTGTTTTTGGAAAAAACCCACCTAGTCCAATTTTGGTCAGCCTACTCTATTAAAAGACCACTAAAAAAATAAAACCAGACGAACAACTACGACCTCTCCCATGCATGTAGTATGTCATTTCTTCAGGGGCAAGAATTTTGATCATCTACATGCAGCATATTCTTTAAAAGTTTTGGTTTTGTTACTTACGTTACAAATTTGGTAAGAGTGCAAAATAGGTGCTATCAGCAACTTACCAGGGCAGCAATAAACCCTGCACCCATGGAAAAAGCAACCCCTCTCCCTTCAAGAATGGGTAACATTCAATTTCAAATATCCTGTTGTCTTAGAGGAACCTGTAAAAACCATAAAGTTATGAATGAATGCCAGCACTGTTACCTAGGTCAGCCAATGGCCCTGATACATTTTTTAAATTCTAGAGAATATGACAGTCTGTGCAGTTTTTCCACAGGGCTGAAAAGATTAAAAATCTGCAACTGCTTGGGCAGTATGAACTTGTAGTTCAATCCAAACAATCAAAATAGTCATTTTACATGTCTAGATGTATTTCATCTGTGGAAGTACTGAATAGCTTGATGTATGCAGTTTTTCTTTCTCTTGCTTTTACCCAATTTGAAGAGTTGACAGGATCTAGCCGAGTGACATTTATCTTGTTACAGATCAGACTGATTTTAAGATTTAAAAAAAGAAAAAAATCAGACTAATGAAACTCTAGAGCACAGGACCTTGGAAAGTACCTTTTTAAAAACTGGGCCCACTTGAACAGGGAAATTTCAAACAGCATACTTGTTTGCTGACAAAATTTAAGTGTCTGCTTTCCCTCTCCCCTTCATTCAACCATCCTTCCAGGCTTGCACTGCAGCTTGGAAGGCTACCAGAAGCATCCAGCCAGCGGGCACCTCACAGAACAAAACAAGCTTATGACAATCCGAGATGCAAGACACTCGGACGAAGTGCCAAAATTAACACTGCTGGAGCAAGAAGAATAGTGGTGCATTCATCACGTATCTGTTCAAAACAATTCTCCCTTGAAGGGAAGGGCGAGTTCAGGGCTGCTGCTGGCACGGTGAGGACAGCAGGCCAAAGTCTCCCTGCAGGCTGACCTGGAGTCACCCAGTGGCCTGGCCGGGGCTCCCAGCTCATCGGCCGCACGTGTGTTTTGTAACACCCTGTACTGCGGATTCTTGGAACATTCTTTCCAGAGAACCCGAGGGACAGGGCTCACCCCTGCACGGCTGCTTCCAACCCAATCTCACCAGCAGCAGCAGCATCCTGCTCCTCCAGATAAACTATCAGTTTAGAGAGGAGTAAAGGATCCAGAGCCTGCTCGCGTGCTCTGCAATCAGGTGACCTGTGAGTCAAGGCACGGAGCAATAAATTATTAGGAAAAACAAAACACTACACTAAAAATAGTGAACACCAGCAGCACATGAAGAATTACGGTTTTTATCCAGCCAAAGCTCAAGGCCCTCCCCAGCCTCTTTTGTATCTGGGCAAAACAAATTGATATGAGAAAAGACAGATAAACAAATAAAACCTCCTTGATAATTCGCAGCTATATATTTAATTAAAAGTAAACAGCAGGGGAAAAAAACCAAAAAGCTGAGTTTTGGACCAGTAGAAAAAATATTAATGCCCAAAGTAAATATCCAATGCAACTTCAATCAGGAAATATAAAAATTACTTTCTTTCAGGGAAAATTGCTCCAAGAAGACTTCAGCTCAGATATGCCAAAAGCTTCACTTCAGCTACTAACATAGTTCAGGCAACATTAGGATTTGCCCACTTGTCAGGTTTAATAAATCTAATAAATTATTGTGAATGCTCAAGTTAAGCATCAGGTAAAAAAACAAAAGCCCTTCACAAACATTCCAGAATCCAAGTGCCTGATGCCCATAACTTATTTTGTCAACCCTTCCATTAGCAAAACCATTATACAGAGATTTTCTACTAGAAATCAATAAAGAAAATAAATTTTGTTATTATCAAGGGACAACAACGCATAATTTTGTTGGAGGAAGAGGATTTTTTTCTAAGAGATAACAAAACAGCAAGCACAGAAGAGTAGTCAAAAAGACTTAAAGTTTCCACTTAGAAATATCTGATTACATTGGCTATTACTGTAAACAGCTGGTTTTTTGTAATTGCTTATCTTCTAGAACTAATAAAAAACACATCTGAGAGATTTTTAGCACAGAACATTTTATTCTTACCATCTGAATTAGTGGCTGAAGGAATTTCTGAAAGAATCAGAATCTGGCATGGGAATGCAGACAAGCAACCTGCCCTCTTTATCCCCAGAAAAACATGCAAACTGGGTTCACTACACCCTCCTTGCTGGGCTCAATCCCTAGGAAACAGCATTTAGAGAATTACTTTCAGCATGAGTTGGTTTTTCTCTTGAGTATGGAAAAATGCTTGTCTGAAATCCAAAGATTTTCCTCAGAGATAAATTCTTCCCAGTGCAAGCTGGAAGCACGCCCTGCCATGGGGACCTCTGGGCTGGCACAGCCCACGTGAGTGCCACCCGGGCCTCAGCGACCAGATGGCACTGCCTTATCTGCCTGCCCAGGGAAGAGTCAGCACTGCCCGCAGGATTTCTCATGGAATTTGTGTGAAAAAGGCACAGGTAAGGTTATGCCTCACCACAATCCAGCCTTGTAAGGTACCTCTGGTCAGTGCCTAACAGGAAACCATATTTTCCTGTTCTTTTTTGTCTCTTAAAACATCATCTTTCATAACAAGAAAATTACTCTTTTTTTTTTTCCTGCTTTCAAGATCCCCCATGGCTTACCAGCATTCCTGTTGTCACCCACTCACTGCTGCAGTAAACTGGCCTGTGATTACTTTAATCACCAGTCCTTACTCCCCCTGTGTTGTCCTACACTCTTGATTAAAATGACTCTGCTTTGCAGCTTCTCCATTACGGTGATAAAGGCTTGTTAGCCTGTGGGAGCACAGTTTATCTGTCTCCATCAGTATTATCCCTTTGTCCCCACACAGCCCTCTGTTGGAAGCCATTGATTTAGCGTTTGATACTTGCATAAGGTCTGAGGTGAGGACAATCTTTTGTTCCATGCTTGTATAATACCCAGCAAAACACCCAAGTGTGACTCTTAATTTGTATCACAGATAACAAATAATAATCTTCAGGCAATAACTCCATGAATTTGCTTCCCTTCTCTTTAAGTCCTCTTATGACTGAGTTACACACCTGGAAGATGAAGAAGTCCTTGATCCATCTGACACAGCAACACAAAACAGTCAGGAAACACAGCCTGAGAAGACAGAGGCTTGGTGCACAACTACATGAAAGTACTTCCTTCACTCTGTGAAGCAGGCAGGGCTGTAATCAAGACCAACAAGCATAGGCGTACCTCACAAACAGCAAAAGCAGAGGAAACTACACGTTCTTAACAGCACTGATAAAACAGACTTCCAACAGGTTGTTTATGCTGTATGAGAAGTGAGATACACAGCTCTTGTTTGTGACTTCCCAAATCAAACCCCACACTGCAGTACTTTCAGTGCCATGAAGTTTAGTCTGTAACAACAATCCTTCACATGTCTTACCCTAGAAAGGGATATTGACACTTCTGGTTTGAATTTAACTACAGTAGGTGCAGGACCTGTAGAGTAACCTCGCCATAAAAATAGGAGAGCACTTGGGGTGCTGCCAGCACCCTGCTCACACAGCCCGAGGCCAGCACCCCAGCTGCACGTGTGAGTCAGATGAGAAGTCACATCCACCCCACCGACCACAGGCTCCTCCTCACCTGCACCATGCCCAGGTCAAATACAGAGAGCTTCCTACCTCCTGCTCCCTTTCCCCTTTGCAATGCCATTCAAGTTGAACAAGGCAATTTTCATGTTAAGTTAAATGAAAATGATTCTGAGAGATCTGCTCAGATTATAAACTTCTGCATTTAAACTAACGTTTTAACGAGCAGGCATTTTGAAATATACAGTACTTCAGACATCTCTTAGAAAGATATTATTGGAGCTTGAATACACAAGGCCTCTAGGAATGCATATCCACTTTCTCTTAATTTACCTTTTCTCCTTCTCCAGCTGGTTTTGCTTTGCCTTTTAAAATTTATTTTAAAGTCATAAAACCAACAAGTTATCTTGAATTTCATAAACTTTGCTAAAACTGGAGAGTAAAATGTGTTAGTTGGCATGGCAGTAGTGAGGAGTCCCTGGGTCGGGATGCAGAGAACTTCTCTTGTTCTGTCTCATCATTTGCATCAGAAGTTCAGCCATCTGTTATTAACTATTTAACAACAGTCTTGCTTGTTAGCACTGGTGCTTGCTATTTAAGTCTCCCCACCTTCAGCCCTTTTGAAAAACTCCTAATTAATGTGGAAATGCATCTGAGGGCTCAGTTATCTTTCAGGTAGGATGACTACCATTACTTCAAGTTGGCCAATATTCTCCTTTCTCACCAAGGAAAAAGCCAACACTTATGCACACACACCAACCTCTAGAAGCAGCAGCTTTATTGTTAGACATCAATTTGAAAAGAATTTCATCAGCCAGTAGATGATGTGGCTGAACTCCAAGACAGGCTATATCTCTCCCATTTAAGTACACTCCACTGTACAATATCTTCCCCAAGTTCCATGGCATCCCTCAGTCTTCTTTATCCCTTATTCTTGGTATTACAAAAGAAAAGTTTTGTAATTTTATTTCAGAGGATGAATAGCATTGATTCAACCATGTGTTGATAACAAGTAAATACTTGTTAAATACTTAAATCCTCTGAGAGAATCTGAAATATGTTTGTCTCCTTGCTGCATACACAAAGAAAACAAAAAACTTAAGTTATCCATTTCCAAGCTTAGAATTTTGGAGTTAAAAGTATTTTACCATATCTTGACTCTGCTATCTTCATTTAAATCTGCATAACCTAAAGAAAAAATACTCTGAGTTTCATCCTAGGAAAGCAGGCCACTCTTGTTGATCCTCACTCATCACACCCTCAGAAGAAAGTGGGAGGCTGTACAGTGACAAAAGGGAACAAGGCATTTGTTTCTTTCACTGTTCCTAAAACTACTTCACCAAGAAAAAAAAAAAAATCAGTACTACTAGGGTCAAGGAAGAGGCCTTCAGCAAGAAAGTCCTTATTTCAGTCATTTAACACCCTAACATATGCTAAGAGCACCCTGTTCACAGGTACAGCCAGCAAAACTCAGATCCTCCAAAACTATAAAGTGGAAGAAAATTTTGAAAAATACTTATGTGGAATACGGAAAGTTGGAGGGCATCAGAAGACTAATTCACATACCCCAACATCAAGACAGTATTTTCCAGGCTGGTCTGTCTTTCATGATGACAAGCAGACCAGCAGCCTTTTATATGCACTAGCAATTTCAGGGCAGCAGAACATGGCTCAGAGACAGCACAGGCTGAGATGCCTTCTCAGACTAAAAAGATGAGAGATTTGGTAGATACAACCACACATGCATAGGATAGATCTGATATAATGCTGGGGTTTAGAGACCCAGAAGAAGAACCCAGTGTCATTACTTCTGGTTCAAAAGAGCATGATGCAACTGAACAGTCTAGAAGTGCCTGAAAAGGTTTTCCTTTTAGCATGCTCAGGAAAATTCTCCATTACAGATATTTGACTTCACATGTGAAGGCTTGGAGAAATACATCCAGGGCAGCTTTCTGGCTATCAGACTGCATCAACTCAAGAGACTTGGTTCAACTCCAACAACTATGTGAACACTGATGGCATAACTAAGCTCAAGATAAATACAGTCATGGAGAAGAACTGTTAAGCATATTTTCTGCCTGCTTGCAAGGCACCTACTAATGCCACTGAGCTGCAATTTTTTTTCCCCAAAATAACTGAAAAACAAGAAAATGAGAAACAAACCTAAGGGTGTAAATGCATTGATAATAATAAAGCTTTTAAAGAGCATTAACAGGGAGAAGAGATAGAAACACTCAAGAACTGAATAATTTTATTTTAATGGACAAGATATTAAACATTATAGTATGCAGGGTAAGTAGGAGCTGATATTCCTATAACTTTATTACAACATCATGTCAGTTAGAAATCACACCAACAAGCTGAAAACTTCTGCAGCACTGCTGCTAGAATAGAACTAGCTATCAGGGTAATTAAAAAAGCACACAGGGAAAAAAGCACAGGACTTGTTAGGAAGTGTCCTCGGGTGAGGAATGCAGATCAAGAATTCCATTATTTTATCTGAAATACAGAAAAAGACAAAACAAAAAGCCCAGAGCAAACTATTTTCATAACATCTGACCTCTTCTACTTCAGTTTCTTTTTGTATTCATCTTCTCTTTGTGCTACTTGATCTCCCAAAACTTTGATGTTACAAACCGTTCATTGTCATCTAAGTGGTGGGTAATTTATCTTGTAGAACTTTGTCAGAACACGTTTGACCACCCAAAATCCTCCTCCTAGCTAGTAAGGCTACCTCCAGCTTCAGTAGGTTTCCGTATTTGCAGTCCAAATTATTGAGAGGGTGGGGTGGAGGGAGAGACATAAGCCTAGCAGACCAAAGGCAGAGACTGTACTTCTTCCTGAGAAATGCAAGGAGCTCTGAGAGATGAAATTGATGATGGTGGAGCAGCATGATGCTCCTCGGGTCATTTTGCCAATGCTATTAACTTTCACCTACAACGCCTGCCCTGAAGTGGTTAAACAGTAACCTGCAAAAGTAAAAAAGTTACAAAAGAGACAATATATGCTTCCCATCTAAAAAAAAATTCTGGGAGAGTGGCCAGGCCCATAAAATAGTTTTTAAATTTTATTTGGGAGGATAAATGAGGACATTACAGCTCTCAAGCTGTGTAAAAGACTGCACTTTAAAATGGACACCAGAGCCCACTATGGAATTTTGAATGCATAAAACAAAAGAACATTTTTGATAGTTTTAGAATTGAACTGTGTCACACAGCACAATTCAGCTATTTACAAGTTTCCACACTGTAAGTCATGTTATTAAGCTGCAATAGTCTTCTGGTACTCCAAATAATAAAACATTACATAGGGTCAGAACTGAAAGGCTTAACAGAATTTCAGCCAAGAATCTAGTTTGCCTCCCTCTTCCCTAATATATGGTAATTTTCCACACAGCAAAATGGCAGACTCACATATTTAAAATTTAATCTATGCAATGATGAAATTTCACTCTGTCCTCTCAAAAATTCCTTACTACTTTACAAAGCAATGCTTCAGTGATTCAAAGCCAATATTCCCACACAAAACACAAGAGTACACCAGTGGAAGCATTCCTCCTCCCGTGCCAGGAGGTGGGCATCCAATGTCAGCAAGCTCACTTAAATTAGAGCTCTTGCACTTTTCAGAGGAATATCAACAAGCTCTAGACACAGGATGAATATATATATATATATGTATGTATATATATATATAAACGTATATGCAAGTACTTGGTCAGAGCAACATTCACATTTTTAGATAACAAGTTTGCATAAAAAGCAATAGATAACCCTCAATTCTGCATTGAGTTCAGTATAATATTAATTAGCTTTTTATACCATATAGTTGAGCAACCAGTAAGATGCTAATTAAAAATACATATTTTTATTGACCCCAAAGCCGACGTATTTGCATCAGCTTCATTCGCCCCAAGACAAACAAGTAGTGGCAAAGGGCTGATAATGTTTCATGCATTGTTTCTAGCAGAAATCAAAATACTGTAATAGTTTCCTCCTGCTGGAGGAAAAAAAAAAAAAAGAGGAGAGAGAGAAACTTGACCTACATAACAAGGCATAGAAGAAACTCAGTTAAGCTTCAGGGTGTTTTTGGGAGGGGGAAGAGGTTGGGTTTCTTTCTCACAACAGGGAAGAGTCAAACAGTTACATATGGCTACACTAACTACAACTGTTAGCACATCTGACACTTAACTACACGTCTCACTTTTAAGGCTTAAAAATCCTCCCCTCCTGTTCCAGGACATTTAACACTCCTGCCCTAACAGCCTAATGAATTGACCGAGTTAATTTTTAGGCTGTCCACTACTTTCCTTTAAGGGAACGTTAAAAAAGGAAAACGAAAAACCAACCCCCAGCTCACAGGAATTAAGCCTTCCATAGGCTGAGTACACGGAAGGAAAGGAAGAACGTCTGGTTTGGGTTTCTAAAGGAGCTGTTTACAGACTCAGCCGGAGAGGCAAACTTTGGTACACTTCAGTACCGGTGCATTTCGAATCACCTTTCTCAGACAAACACCGCCAACAGCTGCCGATTACTGTGAGTTACACAGCTTCAACTTGTTCCGCGCCCGGGAAGCCTGTCCGGGCCGGTGCCACCGGCCTTCCAGCCTCCCCC
>VXAX01007135.1:4440160-4452151 GCA_013399835.1 Leptocoma aspasia
CGCGCCGAGCCGAGCGGCCCCGAGCGGCCCCGGGCGGCGGGGCTCGCTGCCGTACCCCCCTTCTCCGCGCGGCCCGGCGCTCCCGCAGCGAGCCCCGCAGCGCCGGCGCGGGTGGGTGGGTGCCCACGGCATCCTCCACAAAGGAGGCAGAGTAGGGGCGCGCATAGCAACAGGGCCGGGCGCCGATTGGCCCCGCCGGGCGAGCGCCGGCCCCCTCGGCACGGCCCGGCCCGGCCCCCGCGCCCGGGCCAGGTGAGCGGGGCGGACCCGCGGCAGCGCAAACCACCGGCACCGGAGCGGCGCTGTG
Source organism: Leptocoma aspasia (assembly GCA_013399835.1). Taxonomy (NCBI): domain Eukaryota; kingdom Metazoa; phylum Chordata; class Aves; order Passeriformes; family Nectariniidae; genus Leptocoma; species Leptocoma aspasia. Next base: position 4,440,468 of record VXAX01007135.1, read on the forward strand.
GGACCAGAACCGGCGGTACCGGGACCGCCCGCACGCGTGGGAGGGCGGCGGGGCCGGGAGCGCCCTGCCCCGAACGCCGTCCCGGGGCCCCCTCGGAGGGGATGCCAAGGGACGGCAGGGCCCGGCCGGCGGCGGGGCCGCTCCCCGCTCCGGGACACGCCGGCACCGCGCTCCCCCCGCACCAGCGGAACGCTCCGGGTGAGAGCGGCTGCCGCGCTCTGTGCGCTGGCACCACGCGTGGAATGTTCCCGCACAGCAGCGCTCCGGAGAGTCAGCCCGAGCCGCGGGCTGCGAGGCGATGAATATTTACATCTGGAGTGGAAAAAGCCGCCAGCCCGTCCTCCTGCCAGCCAGCCCCAGCTAACTCCCCGCTGCTCTTTTTCCACTGCTCAGCCCACTCGGGAGTGGCTCGGCTGCCTCATTCCTCTGACCCTCCCGGAGCACACACGGCGGAGGAGGATCTCGCACCAGCTTTCCTGGCACTACTGTAGTTCTTACTTCAGTATTTGTAATGGGCACTTCTGAGGACTAATTTATGAGGTTGTTTCAAGAGAGTAGTCTCAAAACAGCATGTACTATTCTAGATGTAGTCTAAACAACGTACTGGCTGCGTTAAACAATTTCATCCAGTTCTGACGTATTTACAAGTATTAAAGTCAGATGACAGTCACCATATTAACATAATCAGTGCAAAAAACCTATCTCATTCTCAGCCTAACCACATCACAAAGCAAGACTAAAACCCTTGTTCTGTAATTAGATACCATGGAACTATGAAAAGTCCAGATCAAACTAGACTACACAACCACATTCAAAATCCGGTACCACTCACTAACCCATTCAAGAGCATGGAAAACATGCCACTTCACAAAATTACTTTTCCCCACTCACATTTTATATACCAGTATAATTTAGCTGTGGTTGCAAGAAAACAGAGTCTATACAAGATTTTTAAGCAGAGATTTTATCCGAGGAAGGTCAGATACCTTTTAGTAGTTGGCCCATTTAAAGATCTCACATACAGATAGTGCCTTACAGAGAGTTAGATGCAAAACGTACCATTTCATTAGTCATTGACATTCAAGCTTCCTGTATATTTTACCTGTTTGCTTTCCAAGTATTTTTCCTTCGTGGAACATTTACTTTCTACAGAAATACTGTCCTTTACACAGTTGTCTGAAAAAGCAATTTCAGGTTTTCTTAATCAAGCAACTACATAGCATTTGAGAAAAGTACTCAGATAATTTTCTATAAAACAGTTATTCAGTATCTACAGGAGGAATGGGAGGGGTAAGAGGAATATTTATCACATTAGTAAACATGGTATGTTTAGAAGTTTTGCTAACAAGAGGCAGGAGCAACAACACCCGAGTCAATTCCCACCAGGGCCAGCAGAGACCACATTCAGGAGCCACCAGCTGTTTTTACAAGCCAGCTAACAATGTTTTAGTGAAGAGCAGCTGTCTCTAGATGACGGGCATACCTACCCACCATACTGCTCCTGAACAGGCTCCCCACACTGCACTACTGCAGTGCAACCACAAAGATCCTTTTCACAACAGATATTCTTCAAATACAGTAGAAGTAGGACAGCTTGTTGACACTCCAGTTTTCAAGCCCACAGTCCTAAACCAGCTGTAGGTACACAGAGCTGAGCTCTGTGCCTGTTTGTGGATGAACACCCCAGAAGTGAATGCATCCGACCTAATATCATGCTAAATTTATAAACTGCAATATTAGAAATTCTACCAAAACAAAACCTAACTTGAAGCACATTACTCATTTATTGGATCTCTCATGCTCCCACAAATTCCAGAGGCACAAGGTACTTTGAGATACAAGATACATGAGAATATGGTAGCACACAGAGGTGTACACAGGACTTTATCCTAGGCTGCATACTTCATCATCATAAAATACCTGCACTTCAAATACTATTACTGTCCTCGCAGTTCTAACACTGTGCAAAACAACAAGCAATAATCAAGATAACCAGATTGTATTTTAGCCCACCTTCTGCCACAAATAAAATGACACTTCTAAAAATAAAAAGGTGAGGTCTTCATAACTATGGATTTTATCCCAAGACTTTGGGAGTAAGCAGTCCTACACATTCCATAAAGCAGGAAATCAGAGCCAAGTTTGGTTCATCTCAGTATCAAGTGAATTACACATCAATTCAGAAGCACTTGCCAATAGACACAATCGGCATCATCCCTACATTGTAAAAAACACTCACCTTCAACCTTTGAAGGGCCATGCCAAAGCACAGGATGTCTAGTAATGGCCAGTTCAGAAAAACACTCTAATTCAGATTCCAGCCCTGCCTTGCGCAGGAAAAGCAAGGTGTGCATGTGACCCCTAAGGACCAAAGCCTAAGTGACTCCACAGCACCTTATGTTTACACAGCCTAGTCTTGGAGACAAGCTAAAAATAAAAATACACTTCTACTAACACATCCCTCCCTTGAAACAAACATTTTTGATTGAGTTACTAATTTGCAGAACACAAAACCACCAAGTGCTCTCATGTAGACAGCCTTATTCCCCTTCTCCCACTACAGATGCTCAATTCCTCAGAACAAAGCTGAGGTCAGCTCTTGATGCTTGCAACGCATGTTAAGGAGATGGTTAAATATACCACTCACACTCCATGTATAGTTTTCCTTTTACTGATGTTCAAACTCAAATTTCTTGAGTGAGAAAGGCTACATACAGTCTACAGCACACCTAGAGAAGTTGAAAGCAACAGATGCTAACAGTCTCACTATGATTTTTAAATCAAACAAATACAAAAATTAAAACCAAATAAAATAAAAATCAATGTGTAACTTAAAGCTGCTCAAATTTCATACTAGAAACTTACAAAAGAATGAATTTCACCAGCTTACAAAAAGTGTCCTAAAACATTTAAAAAATGCCACTACATCTTCTGAACATGAGGATGGGATGAAAGAACATACAATGCACATCAAGCACCATAACCTTTATCTCTAGTGGATCCAAAATACTTTCTCATAGAAAGTTGTTAAATTCAGTGAGGGTCTCATAGGAAACATCCAAAGGCAGCACAATAACAGCCAGTCATGACTGGCCTAAGCTTAGTGAACTGCTTGGTGCAGGATGAGCCAGGTGTGCATTCTAGCAGTTTACACTGAACTTTTCCTTCAGACATTTCCAGTATTACCAACTATTCCTCCTGTTTCACCTGCATGAACTGGCTATTTGGTTTTACTGCTCCACTTTTGACCAGCAGACTCTTCAGAGGGGTCCTCCACACCTTGCTTGTGTTAGCATGGTGTTGGCAGTTACACTGTGAGTACTACTGCTAGTACAGCTATGGTAGCAACCATTACCCAGGCCTATCCTCCAGTTCTAGCTCTCCAGATACTTTGTTTCTCATGGTTTCCCCACAGTAAACAAAATTCCTCTGGCGATTCAAATAGTGCGTGCTTCAAAAGGAATAAGCCGTTTCCCCCTCAAATTAAAACAAAGCAAAGTCATACTTTTCACTAAAAGGCAACTAAAGGGGGAAAACTTGCATAGAAAATATACTTGAAATTCAATTTTAAAGACATTTACAGCACAGAGAAAAAAGGGTTTACCTTTGAGCAGCATGACTGTTGGTATCAACCCTTTTGACCTAACTGCATTCCCAGCCCATGCTGATCTTCACAATTTTGTCTCTGTTCAATTCCTATTGATAGGAAACTCCTCCTCTTTTATTCCACATCACTGTAATATTTACTGAAGTTTTTCCCTTCTTGATCCAAGTTCTTTTCCTGTCCCCTACCCTCAAATTCACCTACTTAATGAAAATTTAAAAAATAAAGAACAAGTAAATAGCACTCTTGAAGATTCAGGAGTTTTCAAGATTCAGATCTAACGTGCAAAGGAAATGCACCAGTACTTGTGACTTTACAGAAAACTGTAGATTAAAAAAAAGCATCAGCCCAACATATCAAAACTTTGCTCTCTGTTAACACAGAAGTTATGGCAAGTAACCATTTACTCAGATACTGCTCTTACACACCCTCTCTGCCCCCCCAAGTCTGCAAACAAAGCCTTCCACCAAACTTGCTGACCTGCCTGGAAGTGTGAGTTTGAGCCATGGTTTGTTTCACTTGTGTTGCTGGGCTGGTGCCCTGGCAGGGAATCAAGGAGAACAATACCTGGCAGGGGAGAAGGGCTTCCCATTGCTCTGAAAAAAAAGTGTGCTGACCAAAGCAGCTCTTCCTGCACCTCTCCTCTTTCCCTTGTCCCTCAGAAGAAACCAGCTGCCACTCTACCACCTCCCATTGTGGTGCTGACTGTACTGAGGATATGGGATAATACTTGCCATCTTCAATTCTACTGGAGTTCTCTCTCTCTTTTTGCCCTTCCTGCCCCCATTATACAAAACAAGATGATACTTGCACAGCATCCTGAGAAAGAAGGTTGATTTGTTGCACAGCACAGAGAAGTGTGAAATATGTTCTAGAAATCCTGAAGGCTCATCAGTGGACAAAAGGAATCCCTGAATACACAGCAAGCACCATTAAGTGGTTAAATTAGCACAAGCAGTCACCTACTCATAGACTCCCTAAAGTAGTTCACTATCCAAAATGGACTTACTTACCAACCTGGTTCCCAGGGATCTTGATGGAAAAAAGATCACTAACTTGTGTAATGTAAAACAGATGACATCGCTCATGTGCAAGCAGAGTCCTTATTTCAGATATATTCTCCCTTTTTTACACCTCAGAAGAAAATCCAACTTGTTTTTTCCCTTAGAAAAAGGCAACAGGTTTGGGAAATGCATTGATCATTGCTAAGAGTGAAGCCTAACTGCCCCATGGTTACTGGTACTACATACCTGAACAGAGAGAGATTGCATGTCTGCCCACGTAAAGAAAAGTGGTCAAACCAAAATAAATGTCTATGGGGGGGAAGAGCCCCCTTTACTGCTCCTGGAGAAACAAAGTTGTTCAGAAGATTTCTCAGTGAGACTATTTTGTTTGCCTTTATTCATTATAAGGACTCTTACAATCAGCACAGATATGAAATGCCATTAGTATTTCATGTATGCAGAGTGCTTCCCCTCCATGTGCTCAGCTGCCTCACACACAGCTCCCTCTCCAAACTATCCTCAAGAACATCCTCATGCTACCCTATTACATCTTTGCATTTTGAGTCAATGTGATGTTGTAATACCATCCCAGACAGCAACTTGAACCAGCTTTGGTCCCAAAACTAGCATGAAAAATCACTAGCCAAAGAACTAGTCAAGCCCATTTATCATAGAAGGAAATGTATTAGTATGGGTTTGTTGGTTTTGACTTGATCAGATTAACTATAAATTATTAAGGAAAGACAGAGAATTTTCATTACTTACAAGTCAATTATACTGTTTAAAAGTAGCCTTTATATTAAAAAAATCTCTTCCAATCTCAGTACAGTTCTGATTGCAGAGCAAGAATAACTCACATGGCTTCAGCCATGTGCTTGTAGCTATAGTCATGCCACCCTGCACGAGACCAGCAGAAAAAGGAATAGGTAATGAAAGTCAAGTCTTCCAAAGTCCAGCTACCTACCCAGGTCCAAGAGGCACTATTCTGTATTTGCATTCATCCTTAATTGCCTGCTTATACATGGAGTTTTAGTACTGGCTAGAACAAAGGTAACCATGCAACTGTACATGCGCTTCTAGAACAATTTTAACTTAAAAACCAGCTTCTGCCTAAATTAAATTTAAACGACCTGCAAAGACTGAACAATTTACCACCTCCTTGAAAGACAATGATGTGAGACACTTTTAAACTGCAAGACCTTGGACTAAAAGAATACCTGGACTGTTACCTTAAACTCATTGCTGAAAAGATAAAAAGGTTATGGCTATTTCTCCACCAATAAACGGCTGCTATTAGTAGAAGTCTGTCAAAATACCAAAGAAACATTTTATAAACACTGAGGCAGACAGAGCAAGTTCTTTTAACAAATGTCATATAGCTGGTTTGTTCTCGTCAGTTCCTCTGTTTTCACAGAAGACTTCTAATTTTAATAAGTAGAATTTCATTTGGCAGCAAACTCTTGTCTCTCATGAGAATCTGTATATATAAATGTTAGCTTATTTTTAAAAACATTTAGAAGCTGGCAGATCTCAGATCCAATAATAATGTCAACACCGCCCTTAACAACAAAGTCCAACCTAATATGTTTCACCCCAGGGATCTGAGCTGGCATGCCAAAGTTTCTCACTGCAGCAAGTAAAGAATATGGTCAGAAGGGTCAGTTTATATATTCCAAGCCTATGGGCTTGCCATACCCACAATCCCAAAATATCCACCTAAATGCCACTCCAGCAGCATCTGTTTTAACAACAGCTAAAGGCAGCTAGCATGGACAACACCAAGCAAACTACAAAACAATGGCAAAGTTGTTACTGGGGTGGTTCTCTCTGAGAAACAGGTATGCCATGAAGAACTCCCACTGCTGAACAATGATAAAAGCACCCTTTCAACCCAAGAAATACTTCTACAACAGGAAGACTTGCCTTGCTGTCAATAGCTAGGTACAAATTGCAGAACCGGTAAGAAAACTGTAATATAAGCTGGCATTTTAAATTAAAACCTGAGATTTTCCATTCTACAAATTAATATACTTTAAATTTTTTGGTGCCTAACATTTTTAAAAAGTTAAGCACCTAAAAGCTAAGAATTCTTCCAAGTTAAATGCTTGAGGAAGAAATTTAATAAAAAGAGAGTTTATATTGCCATTTTTCAGGTGCAAGGACAGATCTGTATTGAAAGCATCTAGACTCCACCCTCAATTAAAAAGAAAAGGCTTCTGTTCCTGTTCACTCATATCCTGCATCTATATATTACCTGTTATCAGGGCAAATCTGCTCTCCCCAAGGATTAGAGCTGGATGGCTTCACGCCTCATAAACAGAACCTGAGCGCAGTACCTGTCAGTCGGGTTGGGTTGGGGGGTTTTTACCCTGAACACTCTCGGGTTTTCCTTCTTCCCGAGGAGGAGGAGGCGGTTTTGTTTGCCAGCAACGCGGGCAGGAGGAGCAGGCTCCCCGGGCAGCTCCGCACGTGCCCAGCGCTTCCTGGGGCAGGCACAGCGTCACCCCGGCTGTCACCCCGGCTGTCACACCCAGCCCGCACTCACCTGGGGCAACCCAGCCCCAAGCATTGCCCGGACGCCTTTGGAGTGACAGCTCCACTGAGCAGGAAGCCGCTCATTTCCAGTTTATTACTTTGTTGACTGGCTGCATCATTCCGTCATGGAAAAGTTTAAGTGCTTTGTGACATTTCACTAAGATACTACAGAATTAAAGTGTCTGTATCACAGTTCAATATAGGACACTAAAACAACACTCATCCTTTTTCAATATATATTTTCACTTCCTAGTCTGCATACTCTGTAGCAGAGTCATCTTTGCTGAAAGGTTTTCCATAACATCTTCCACAGCTAATACAGGGCATATTTTATGCTTATAAAAACAAGGGCCTTACCCACATCTCCTAAATTAACAACCAACTCCACAACTGAACACACTGGTTCAGCTCACTTCCCCCCCAGTCCCATGCCTCCTCATCCTTCCTCCTAACAATCTAAATTCCATCAACTGTTCATTAATCTCTCCTCCAGCTTTCCCCACAGATACATCCCGAAATGCCTCAGCTATGTCTCCCACAGGAGGCAGTAAACAGACTTTTGCTGAACCAAGAGGTACCTCTTTCTATACCAGCCCACCAAGTAATGTGGCAGAAGTCCCTTAACCCGGTTACTACAAACAGACCTGAGGCACATATCCAAGTTTGACTTGCAAAGAAGGAAGGAGAAGACAAAAAGCAATCTTCAGTCTGCTTGTTCCTCTCTTGTAGACAGAAAGTCATTTCTGTAAATTAGGATAATCTCAAGGAGGGAATTAATGCTTCAGAAAGTAAGAAAGGACTGCTTTTTGTTTAATTTGTAAGTGAAAACAAAATAGTCTCTACACAGAGAGCACACAGAGGAATAAACAAAGCAAGGCAATAAAAAAGTAAGAAAAGACTAGAACAAGGTGATAAAAACCAGCCAGCATACATTTAGAGACAAACAAGCCTGTCCTCCTCCTTTAAGTGATCATTCATGCAATGAGGGGGAGGGAGGAGGAAGAAGCAATAACTCCCAGCTATTTAGACTATAGCAAAACTTTTGATGTCTTGTAACATTTCGACAGTAAAATATGACTATGCTGTAGATTCATCTAAACCACAAGACTTTTTTCCAGTTGTGCACCAAGTGTACTCTAAGAGTACATAACAAGCCTTCTGAGTTTGGCAGCAAGCTATCACCCTGACATTATGCAATGTTTTCATTAATGCTGATGGTGAAACAGTGTGTTTATACAGTTTATGAACAAAGCTGAGCTGGAAAACTTTGCAAGCACTCTGCTAGCAAGTCTTATTCTGCCTTCCAAACTCAATAAAGTGCCGAAGCAACCAGAAGTCATTAGAACGAAGTTCAATAGAAGCAAGAGCAAAGCTCTGTACTTGAGAAAGGAAACAGCAGTCCAAACACGCAGCACGAAGCAGCTGACTAGGCAGCTGTACTGCAGAAACCAAATCGTGATGATATCATGGATCAAAGCCAGGTAACCTGATATGTGTTACTGCAGAAAGAAAAAAAAAAAAAAAAAACCCAACCAAAAACCAACCAGAACTAACCCCAAACTCAAACACCACTCCAAAAACATTGTATGTAAGAAAGGAAGTTAAAGAATTCCTCTCCCTGGCACCAGTGAAGCCTCAGCTGAAGAAACATGACTGCTGTATTTTAAGATGCTTCAGCGCTTCACTTTAAGAAGGGCAGCACAGGGAAGGTGAAGCTGAGCAGCAGCCGTCAGTATTTGAGTGACCGCGTTCCCTAGACCCGGCACAGACAGTTCTGGGAATGTGCTCAGAGCAGCCACTGTCCTTCCACACTCCAACCCCACCTGACGGCCATGTCCTGAGGGATGCTCATGAGCTACATCCTGGGAATGCCCCGTGCCTTTGCGTGGCAAAGGAGTAAGTCCACATTTTTACCTGCACTTTCAAAGCTCTCTTCCTGCTCTCCCTCACCCACAGAATGCTCTGCAGGTTTGCTATGCAGAGCTCCATATTCCATCCCCTCCATACTGCTCTAACATGTATCTGTATCTGCAATTTTCCAACTTTCCCTCCCATAGAGGAAGGTAAGTCCCTTAGGGGCAAATTCCCATGTTTTCTTCATTTCTGTCCATCCCTCTCACCTCCTTAGATTTAAACATTCTGTAACCCTTCCCACTGATAAAAATAGTTGCACATTTAGATCTCCTCTTTCTTCTCCTGCATCATCCATCTTTGCTGGGGATAACAAGAACCTTATAGGTAGCTCAGCAAAGGTTAAACCACACCTCTCCCAATGTGCCTGGACCTTACAATCTTCAGTGCAGTGCTGAGTTAAATTCTAACTGCATCCCTCTGCTCCAAATTGATTCTGATATAATTATTTGTAAGAACAACAACAAAAAAAAAGCCAACGCATTGCAAGCCTGTTTAAAGTCTGCTTCTTTATGCTTTACTTGGGGTGTGAACTTACACTCTTCTCAGGACTTTGAGTCTCTGTAGAGAAGGGAAACCTGTGGCAAGCTGAGTGCTCTGCTTCTCCTCTGCCCTTTGCTATTAATTTGGGACGATTGGAAGCAGGTGACTGCACACTTGACTGCTTGTGTCCTGTGGTACAGCTGCTGTGCAGAAAGCAAGCAGCACATGTAAACATTTGCATGATTTGTGCCTCCTAAGAGTCTTTGTGGGCCCACGTGGCATTTAGGCAGCACTTTCACAACCCCCTCTGTGCATGGTATTGCTCTATCATAATAGCACACAGTTAAGCTGGAGGGATCCACTAAAATGGCTGGAGGTACCCTCCCACATTTGGCAAGATCCATGATTTATTTCAAGACTTTTGTTAACTACCTTAGAAGAACTTCAAGACATAACTTCTGAAGGATTTTGCCCAGTTTGTGGTAAACACTTCACAGTGTATAAGAATCTCAATTTATTATCTCCCAGCTTACATGAAAAAAAAGAAGAAAAAAACCCATAAAAAATACCCCAGCAACGTAATAACTTGCTTTCTGTACAAATTCGGTTCCCTCTACACCAGATTGGTTAAAAAAAGGCATCTGATCACTTATACAGCAACTGAAAATGTTTGCAGTGTTCTAACTCCTTCTGCCTAAAAATTAAAGAAAAGAATATACAAAGGCCATGTAGATGTTGAACTGCCAGATCAGAACATTTTAAAGCTGCAAATATTGACTTGGGTTTTACCTGGCTATTTTGAAACACAATTTCACCCTGACAGTAAACAGTTTTCAAACTTCAGTGTCTGGTATTAAAATCTAAAGATCCTAAACACAACCAGCCTTGCGCTGCAGTAGATGGTGTGAAGGTTTAAGCACTTAAGAAACAAGGAGGAAAGCAATGAGAAAGGCCCATTTCAAAACCATAGTACTTAAACCCCATTAATTTATGATTGCTTCTGTACTATCTGTGCTATCATCACACCATATAATCCTTGCAGCACATACAGACAAGAAATCCACCTAAGAGTAGTCATGTATGCAGTGTCGCTATTAGCAAACATGTAATTAACAAACCTAATTAAGATGTGTATGTCATGTAAGTGTTAGCATTTAATACACGAATATCTGAGCTACATAAAAGTGTTTCTCAAAACACCAAAGTGATTATAACAGAAATAGAACATGTTTTTAAACTGAAAGGAACCAGATAATCAATAGAACCATCAAAACTTTAGGAAACACGGATTATTGTTTTTAATTAACACTCGGAATACTACAATGAGCGCTCAAGATTTTCTTCAAAAAATATCTTGCTTTAACACGAATCAATAATCACTGCTCCTGTGGATCAAAATAGAAGTCATGACATATTTCCAACTCTAGGGGCATCAGCAGCTGTTGCTATACGGCAAAAGAGCTCAAGTGTTATAAACATATACGTAGACTGCTGTCTTGATTTTTCTGTAAAACCAGATGTCAGTAACCCGACAAGATGTAATCAAATAATCGTGAAAAATTTATATTTCACCATGCTTGTTATGAAATAACTCCATTATAACTAGGAAAAAAAAACGACTGTCAGTTTATAAAACAACACAGATGTACGTTATGGTTATATTCAAGGTGTTTTTCAGCTATATTTGGATATTTCTGTACATCTGCTGGCTTTGTCTGTCGATGCCCGATTTGCCTTTGACCGACTCTCGCCTCAGCACTGCAGGACTGTGCTACCGAGCCGGCTGTGTCTGACACACGAACTGCAGCATTCCCACAGCAAAAGCACTTCGCTACGGCGTTTGTCTCCCTTCATCCATCCAGCCCAGACAATGGAAAGCCGAAGGGCAGGCAGGACACGGGGCTGTAACCCCCTTCGCGGGGCACCTTCCGCATCCCGCTCCCACTGGCATTTCCCGAGTATCTGGATTCCTCCCCAGCCCCCAAAACGACAGGGGAGGGGATAAGGAAATAGAGCGATAACATCGAAACCAAACACCGGGCTACTTCGAATCCTACAGACAAAACAATCAGAAATGTACCGATAAGCCGTTTACCTCGTTCCGGCTTCATCTTCCCTGCTGCCTCAGCGAGGTCTGACAGGGCCGA
>VXAX01007135.1:4452408-4473098 GCA_013399835.1 Leptocoma aspasia
CGCGCCGCTTCCCGCCCGCCCGCCGTCGAGCAGCTCGGTTGTCACGGCGACGGAGCGCGGCCGCGGCTCGGCGCGGTCCGGTCCGGTCCCGCCCGGGAGCGCGGTCCCCGCTGCCCGGGGACACCCGTCCCCTGCACCGCAAACGGCGCCGCTGAGTTTATGGGTTTGCGCAAACGGCATCGTCCCTCCGTCCCGAACCCCCCCGCCGAGTGCTTCGGCAGTCAGGCTCCCTGACTCCGGGGAGGGGAGCGGCCCCTCGCTCACTCACCCGGCTCCGACGGGCGCTGGCGCGGCCCCTCACCCGCGCCTTTCCCGCAGTGCCGCCAGCCGGCCTTCCCTCTCCCTCCGGCACACGTGTGTCCCGTGTGCCCACGGGAGCCCGAGCCCATGAACGCCGGGGCTTAAATGCACGTGTGTCCGGGCGGGCGCAGAGCGGCGGTTCCAGGTGCGAAGTGCCCGCCGGGCGGGATGCGAGCCCCCGCCCGCTCACCCCGCGCTGCGGGGCGGGGAGCAGCGCTCGGTGCGTCCCTGCCCCGGGGCAGCGCTGCCCGCGCCCGCCCTGCCCGGCAGCGCCGTGCTCGGCGCTCACTTCACGCTGATAACTTCATTGTGCGGAGGAACAATGGAGTCAGCTGGGATGCGGTTACACAACCGCCTTAATCCAGCAGAAATTCAGGTTTCCCTGAAAGGGACGGGCCGGCGCCATCCCTCACGTCAGGCCAGCCCAGTAAAGCAGGTCGGGAGCGCGGACCCCCTCTCCCGCCGTGCCCCGAGCCCCCCCATCGCTGTAGACGCGCTGCTAAATGCACCACGGAAAACGGGGAAACAAACTGCCCTGGTGATGGGGATCCCTCTTTCACCAGGGGCACAGATCTAGGCTGCCTAAAGCGGCCTCTAGAGAGAAGAAAGAACAGCTCGAAAGGGGAAGCTGTACTGCAGAAGAGCTAAAAATGTCACGGTACAGCCCACCTGGAGACTGTGCCACAGCCAGGGCAGGCCCCATGGACAGCTCTGTTACTCGGATTCGGACTCGGTCAGAAAGACAGATGAGACAATGTCTCATCTCATGCTTTTAGATGGCCCCATAGGTGGGATGTACACAGACACTCCACATCTCCAGTCATTACTCTGGTAGTTCCTTCCACTGTGATTGTTTACAAACACTCCATCTTACAGCCTGAGCCCTATGGGAGGCACTCACTCCCTACAACAAGGTGAATTACACATACACAAGTTTTCTGACTCCTGTGCATGGCCTAGCCAATTCCTGATTCGTTCTAGTGTGCCAGGATCCCTGCAGATGTGTGTACATCTGCAGGGATCTGCAGTGGCTCTGCATAGCCAGTCTTTTCTCACAGCTAGCTGAACATCCACTGGAGGTATTGCAAAGAATGTAAAGTTCCAGAATAACTCAGTTCTGCACTGTTTGGCTTGTATGAAGTGCACCTATTTCCCGCTCTCCTTTATCAGTTGTGTACCATTACACTGGGAGGGTGCTCCACAGAATAAACTGTGCAGTAAACACCTCTCAATTCAGCCATGGGCAAGTGGGAGGTGCAGTGCTTTGATTTTACACTCCCGAGTACATGAGTGTCATTTCGGTTGCTGTGTGACTGCTGTAGATGTGTTTGGTAATTACAGATCTCAGAGCTCTCTGCCGGATGCAATGTAATTGCAAATGTGGCAATCCAGAATTATAAAAGGAAGAATTTGACTGAGCAATAAATACTGTGGTACATGTGGATGAAGTTCAGCGTGACTACAGTGGGCATGATTCAGCCACCTGTCAGATCCTCCTAGTCATCCTAATGAAAAGTCACATCCTTTAGGACACTAATTGTTGCTGTAGGACACTGCAAATTAGTTTGTATCTAGTTCTAATATTGGTTTTACAGCCAAAACCAAATCTGCCTTTCTACTATTTAATTACAATCGTAGCTATTTAGCCATTAAGCTTCACATACTATTTTTTAATAGTTTTAAAAGTTTTAATCTAACTTTGACACTTTATAAAACAGCTCATCAGACACAAATGGACCCCACTTCCAGAAAAATGCTATCTCAAAATACTTTTTCCATTTTAATTAATGAGCCAGCTAGCTTCCCATAACCTCATAGTTCTTAGGAGTTCAAGCCAATGGGAAATTAAGTGCCAGCCTGAAAACCACTTATCATTAAAAAAGTTTGAGGCAGATGACGAGAGAAAGCCACATCTGGTGTGCAGTCCTACTCTATGTGACCATGTAGGAGACTTCAGGTTCAGCTTCCCCTCTTGAGTCAGTGCATTCCTGGACCCTGAGAGCCATGGGTATGTCTGAGATACATCCTTCAGGTCCTGCTTCACTTCAGGTGAAGAAGGACTGTTTCCCTTTTGACCACATAGACACATAACAGATCTGAAAAAAAGCAGAACACAAAACTTAAAATTATTCAAGAGATCTAATTATACAATACTCCACATATAATAATAAAAGCAAAATAATGACAAAAATCCCAAACAAATTTGTGGACTTAGTTTGGGTAAAACAGCCAAAAATGTCCTTGAACTCATAATTTTCCTCCGACTCACAAAAAATTTATAAATACTGCATGAATACACTGAGAAAATATGGGCTAAGGGGCTTCAACCATGGGAATTTGCCTACACACACTGGGAAATCTAATGAGAGCAATGACAGTACTGAAATGCAATTCTGACCTCAGAAGCTTAACATCAACTTAAATATCTAAAAGCACATGGTTGCATTACACATCACACAAAAGCAGGATTAGCTTAGAAACACAAACAGAACTTTAACTGCCCTCCCACTGCCAAGTCTAGACACACTTCTGGGAGCACAAGCAGGGACAAAACCAGGTTTCTTAACAATTTCTGTCTCATGGTAGCTTAACCTCACTGTCTAAAACAGGTGAGAGCTTAGGCTGTAGCATCTGTGTGGACAAAGATGCTCTGGCACATACACTGCATGAATTTTGGTGGCAGCCCCTTTCTTGGTGGAAACCTTAACAGGGCCACCCTATCTCCTTTTCCTGAAATGTGCTAGACCTTTATTTCTCTTGTGAACAGTAACCAGGTGTGAAACTTGTCTCAAAGAGGCCATTGGATTTTAAAATGTCCTCATTTGGGGCAGCATGATATAGTGATGTCTCATAAGTCTTGTTCATATAGAAATTAGGTTTAAAAAGAAATCAAAAACTAAGATAAATGTATGGCTGTGTTTTCTTCAGCACTGTAGGCTGTTGGCACAGTCCCTGCAACCTGAAACAGAGTGTATTTTAGGTTCCATCCCAAGTGTCTTTTCAGCTTTAGCTGTCACAGGAGTGATGTCTGACGCAGCAGATCAAGATTCCTGTGATTCCTCGACAATTACTGCCTGTTAAATGATGTGGCACAACTGCTTTTAACATGGCTGCCACCTATGTGGTATAATGCCACTGCAGTTGGGAGAATATTATTAAGACAATCAGAAATAGACTGGAAGGTACAGTATGCAATGCAACAAATTTGAAATGTGCTAAAAAAACCCCTACAAAGAATCAACTATCATTTAATTGTCAACAGCAGTAACCACTTTGCAAAGAAATGAGTTATGTACTAATAGGAATTCATGAATTCACAATAGCTAATAGATTCCTACAAGCTGTTACTGAAACTGAATTATAAACCCTTATATTATACAGATAAGGGGATCTAATTGAGTGGAAAAGAGTTAGTTATTATTCTTTCTCAAGATACCTATAAGCCCAATAGCAAGGATAGCCTGAGACAATTGTCCTCTCTATGTCTGCCTACCTTTGTAAGCTTCAGCCTCCAGCACTTATGTGTAAATATTTTAGCCCTAATGATCTTGATTTAACAGCTTGATTTAAATTTTTGAATAGCATCAACCCAGTAAGATTTAAACATACATTAGGAACACCTGAACTGCATGTCCCATCCTTACAGCTTTCAGGTGACCTGGCTCATTATGTCATGCCAAGGTCCACCAGTGTCATTAGGCAGTGCTCTCAGAGCTCCTCACCTTGCTTTATTCCACACTGGCCTGGGAGGCAGGAAGACCTTGTTGGTGAGTGCTGCAGGGGAAGTTTTGTTCTGTATTCATCCCCAACCCATGCAGAAGTTCCTCCACAAAGCCACTCCCCAGCATCCTTTGGAACAGCCCTTAGGCCTCTGTTCCATTTGTGGCTTGCCTCAGGATCAAAGAGAGGAAAGTGTATTTTTCTAATCTTTTTGTTCTGAGTTCCCAGGCACACTCATACAA
Organism: Leptocoma aspasia; assembly: GCA_013399835.1. NCBI lineage: Eukaryota > Metazoa > Chordata > Aves > Passeriformes > Nectariniidae > Leptocoma > Leptocoma aspasia. The sequence goes on from VXAX01007135.1 coordinate 4,456,671, forward strand.
TAATGTCTGTCAGGATGGAATATACTCATGTTCTAGAGTACTACATGATGAGTGTCCTGTGCACTGGGTACAGGCTGATACAGTTATGCTTTGGGATGAGAAGTTCAAACCTGCAACCCAGGATGTCCAATATGCCTGTAACAATACCAGGCATTTAAATACAACAGCCTGATTTTTAAAGGAAAACTCACCTCCAGCTCAAATTGACTTCAGCAGAATTTGTCACTCCTGCAGTGTTTTTAAAAACCAGTCCACCTCTACTGAAGTTCCTAATTACGGAAATATGCACCTAATTTTAGATACTTGTTTCTGAAACCGTTGACCCATGGGCTTGATTGTCATCTTGTTGCATCAGCTCTCCCTGGTGCAAATGCATCAATTAAGACAATGGAGGTACTTCTACAGGAAGCCTGTCCCATGTCTGGAAAATCAGGATCTGTGACAGAGTAGGAACAGCAATATTTTAGTTTTCTTTATTAGAAATACACAAGTTGTGGTCATAGTGTTAAATTTTTGAAGAGAGTCAACAAACATAGAAAGTGTAAACCAACAGGTGCTCTACTGTTAGACTCTCTGGTTTTCTAACTTCCAGGGATTTTTTTCTTTCCATGCAACTCCTACCAAAGTCCTCCATGGCTTAATTTCACTACTAATTGTCCCTTTCAAAGCAAAAGCATATAGCTATTAACATGTTCTCACCTGCTAAATTCACTTTTTTAAATCAAATATAAAATGACATCTTGGGTTTTTTGTTTTCCTCTGTGTGTTCTCTGAAATTCCTTTATGTTTCAAGTAGTACTTTCTCACTGGAGACACAGCCAAGACTAAATTGAGGAGGAACTAGGAGAACAATAGAGAAGTAATTGCATTCCTCTCCAAAGGAAAGCTTATTCTCCTCGCCAGAAATTATTTCCTGGACTCAACACTTTGCTACTAAACTTTGTTTACATACAGAAGATTCCTTTCGTTGGAAACAACCTGGTCTGTGTCCTGTGCTGTTCTTCAAGTTCCCCATGTCACATGGGATGCCCTGTGCCTTCTTTACTCTCCTGGCAGCAGCAGCAGGAGCTTAGCACCCCTCGGGATGGAATCTCCTCTTCTGCCTGTCTTCCAGAGGCTGAGGTCTAGCAGTCAGTCAGGCCTTCCTGCCAACAGAAACTGAGCCCTTCCTGCATGTCTGTAATTCACCTTGGGAAAAGTAACTTGCATCATCTCTTCTCTATTTGGAGCAACTCCTGAACTGATATTTCATAAGCTTTGCGTGCTTCTTTAGTAGCTGATCTGTGATGTGTAATTAGATACCAGCTCCAAATGAGAGCGGTGCAGTCTCATCTGAAGTGGTGACTGGTAGCAATGGAAATATAGAAATAGGATGGTAAAAACAAAGAAAGGTTCTGTTTTACAAAAATACTAATGACCTGTTCTTTTTAAATGTCAATCTAAGCAGACACCGACTCAGTAAGATCATTAAGTTTAATTGCATCAGCACTTGACTAATCAGGCAATAATGCACTAAAAAGTAAATGATTGACTTGTGAATCGTTCATCAATCTCTGAAAGAGGGGAAAATTATTCTCTTTTACATAGAAGATCTTTTTTGTGGCTGTAAAATTCATTCTAGACTGAAAGCAGGTTTTTGAAATTTTTTTTCAATGTTTTTTCAAGGGGATTGTGCAAGTCCACTGATGAATGCTAATGTTACACAATGTTTACCCAGGACTAAGCTTGATGGAAATATTAATCAGAAAACATATAGGTTTCCATATTAAAGCTGAAGTTTTTGTAGCAACAGCAGGCCCTGACCAGTAGCTGGAGATGTATGTTTGCCAAGAGAAACAGCAAGATATTGCCAGGAGTAGGTTTGGGGAAAATAGAAGCACAAGAACTGTTTTCAGTCTAAGTCATCTCTCCCCCCTCATCACTGTGTTAACTTGTGAGCAGGTACATCCAGGAGCTGTACCCCAATTACTCAATGCAGTGATCCAGGAATCCAGACACCCCATTTGCATTATTTTCATTAATTTCAGTGGAAAGTGAGTGCATAACACTTGGAAGGAGGTGATTGGAGTTTTGCAATGTTGCTTTCCTATTGTTAATGAGTTGATCTATCTTGCAATCATTTCCAACACAGTTGTGTGGAAGTAATTGCACCAAATTAATTGCTGGTGTAACTCCGTCTGGTAGGAGTTCACGAAGTTCAGCTTCTGGTGCCTCTGCCAGCCCCGTTTACTTTCCCTCTCCTACTGCAGCAGCTGGGTCATGGCTTTGCACCGCACCAGTTTGGTGGCACATGCCAGCCAGCTCCTGCCTCCCAGGCAGCTCCCTCACTTACAGCAGGACTCAGGCTCGCAGCCTTTGCCCTCATGTGCCTCCCCTGCTCCCAGAGCTTGTACCACAAGTGCTGCTTACTGAGCTTCCATGGCTCTCTGCAGAGCTGCCACCCCAGTCAGCCTGTCAGGAAGGCCTTGGACTTGCCATTTTCAGGCAGTGCTCATCCTCTGTCACATTAGTACCCACTTGTAGGGGAGGCCAGCAGTGAGGCAGAGCCAGCGTCCCTCCAAAGGGCCAGCTTGTCATACATCTCACCCTGCAGCAAAGCTGTGGCACCGGGGACAAAACCAACACAGAGAGCACGTGCACAACATGTTAAAGGATTGCCACAGCCATGCTGCTCAGTGTGTTGAAATGACACACAACTTTCCACAGGCGCTGTAAATGAAAAGGATAATTCATTTACGTAGAGAAGCAATTACCTTGCTGGAACAACAAGCCTAACCTATAGTTCCACCCAAGCTAAATTAAGGCCACAACTCCTCCTAGACTTATGAGAGTAGGGCAGGAAAGTAGCACGTTGTTAAATACAAGGCAATATTTAATGTAACCCCATGCCAGGTTTACAAGAAAAGTCATGTATCATTTACTAAAGCAGTCAGTGAGTTGGGGCTTATTAGATAAATGTCAGAGCTATGGAAAACTGCCATGGCCACGTTCTAAAAATTTTAATCACATCGTTATTAGCCATAGTCCATCTAATATATTCATGGCCATTTAGTGGCCTATACTATGTGTTAATAGTAAAGACTGAATGGAAATGGCAATCAGGACTGGTTTTTTTTTTCAATACAGAAATATAAAATATACCCAGATTCAGGTTTAAGTGGTTTCAAACTTTTGTGGGTTTATTTTTCTTCATTTTTTTTTTACATAAAAATATTCCCTAAAACTCCACTCATGAGCCACTGTCCTGTAATCCTATGACTATAATGAAGAATACTGTGGCTCACCTCACTTGTTTGCAAGGTCAGTCATATCAGTCCTGGGCCCAGCTCCACTCTTTCCATATACCATATTTCCTTGATACACACAAAGCCTCTGTCTCTCACCCCAAGCATAGTGTTTGTAAGCTTTACTGTACCTAAAGCAAAACAATTGCTCTTTTCAGGAGTTTGACATCCTCAAAGTGAGAGCATAATAGCAACTATAGCAAAAAATGAGCATTAAAGCTGAATACTGAAAGTCCTGAATTTGCTTCATTGCGTGAAAATAAATAAATAAACAAACAAATAAATAAATAAATAAATGTATATAAATCTCTGTGCCTGCCAGATGTCATCAATAGTGAAATCCTTGGTCATACACAGAGGTCAACTCCTCTTCACACAGAAGCAGCTAGAATTTCAACTCAGTATATGTTGGGTAGAACTTTCTCTCCTACTTTCACACCAGGTTAATTATAATTTTAATCCTTACAGTTGATTTCTTCTCATATTGCATAACATTATTTGAAGGGGAAGGGAAGCTTACATTCATTCAACGATCTCAAAGGCAGTAGAGTACGTATACTAAAATAAATAAAATTGCAGAAACTTATTAAATTGCTCACCTTTGGATGTCAATTAGAACTCAAAATCAAGAGAGATCAGCGTACACATTTACAGTGAAGTCAATACTTCCTTAATTAGGCTGGGTATTTACTTTAAATTAGCAGTACAGTTGGAATATTGTAGCTGTATCTGTGCTCATATTGCTTTTGGCTCCTTCTGAATTTCTTAGTTAATTTATTTCCCCTTAAAGTTGTTTGACTGAGTTTCTTTCTTTACACAAAACATAAGCAGCTTCACTGCCTGGAAAACACAGAGCCTGATTGTTCTGACAGTGCAAATCAGCAGTGATGCCACCAGTCTATAGAATTACATCAACGTGAAGATGACGCCAGAGAAATAGTAATCAAAGCCCTTGTTTCAAAGTTAATTTAATTGTTTTTGTTTCAAAAAAGAAAAGATGAGTACAGAGCACATTTGTTCTCCTTCTCAACTGAAATGTCAGAGAATCACTGCGGTTTTGGCATCTGGTCTGTGTGGGATTTGCACACATGGATCACGTTTCAAAAGCAGGGCCCTAGTCATGACCCACCATGCTAAGGGTCCATTTCCTCAATCCAGCTTTAAGGAAGGGGAGGATTTTACTCCTCTTCCTTTGCTGTTACTGAGACTGCTTTTTCCACTGTCCAGAGCCAGCAGCAGACTGCCATCAGCTGTCAGCAACAGAGCTCCAGCAAGGAACACGTGGCACACTTAAAGCCGTTGCTCAGCTTTGATTCACCAAGTCGCCCTGCACATTTAATGCTTCAGATTTTTCCTTGGCAGGAAAGAACATCATAAGACTTGTAATATTTTCCCCTCTTTACATAAACAGATATATTGCTTATGAAAAAGGGATTCTGGTTTGCCTTAGTAGGCTGCTATAGATCACAGCATCTTTAGGACTGTTCTAACTTACAGCAGGTATCTTTCTGACATAAATCATGTGAAGTTGCTTTTCTCTGCATCCCCTATGTCTCTGGTCACTGTAGCAATGAATCTTCATCACCGTTTCGCTATCAGCCGCCTGGATTCACCTCCTTATGTTAAAAATCTGGAAGCCAGGTCCTCATTGCAAAGGACCAGGTGGCAGCTGTCCTTGCCAAAGCATGTTCAGCCATGCATGGCAGAGGTAAGCAGCAGCTCGGGCACAGAGGGTGCTGCCAAGGCACCTGGGAAGGGCCACCAGCCCACCAGTGTCACTGCCCCCACTGTGACACGCAGGCTCCCACTGCCACCAGCTCAGCCAAACCCTGTTGTCATGGACATTTTATGAGTCTCTGGGTGGAAACCTGCAGAAGCTTTTCTTCCCAGGGAAAACTCATTTTCCTCTGCACAGAATTTTATAAACAAATCTCTGAGCTGTGTTTTCAAGGACACGGGTGTTTTTCTGCCCTGTCTCTCTGGCTCGGGAGATGTGGGTTTGTTTCTCTTTCTCAGCCAATGTGTGGAGAATTGTTATCACTGGTTTGGTAAGCATTCTAACATTCCTGTACGGGGCATGAAGAAGAAAAGATCTAAGCTCTGTACCTGGGCACATAATAATAGCCCAAGCCTCTGAACAATGGAGTCATTTTAATAAATCATATTTAAGCCTTCTGATATGGAGTCAAAGAGTTCTGTTTCCCCGAGCAGACCGCAACACTAGAACCTGAGTGCTGGGTTCAGCCAGCTCTGGGATTTCCCCTCTGATAACACACTCCTCCAGCTGCACAGGGGCACCCAAAGGCTTTACCTGGCAGCAGTTCCAGGTGGTTGTATAACACTGTCTTGACAATGCTTGTAGGGCATTAGCAGGGATTAAGCCTGCACTTATTACACAAGTCGGAGCCACATGATCTGATTGACATTCCCTGTCCCTCCATCAGCTTTCGTTTGACACTTCTGATGGAGTGATTTAGAAATTACATCCAAATGGAGGGGTTTCCTTTTTTGCATCATTACTCAAACACTAAAAGTACTCAGGGTAGAAGCTACAGCATATGTTGAAGAGAAAACCCAGAGATTTCCTTAAACTTCCCCAGGGTGAGGGAAGATATATTTTCAGGGGAAAATACAGTAAATTACAGATGAGAAGCAGCTGCTGAATCTAGACACAAAAGCAAAACTGATCAGCTCTGAATAGACAGTAGTGGGCCCCACTGGCCCCCCAAATTCTGCTCTTACCCACAGTTGCAAGGAATTGCCAGTGCAGCACTGCCAGCTCCGCCCTCAGGACTGTGGAGCTGGAGAACCTCAGGGAGGCAGGTGTGCATTTCTTCTCTCTTTTGGTGGAAGCTAAACAGCATTACATCCTTCTCAAGTATTTGTGTGAAACTCCCAGGCCATGTACCATGCCAGCTATCATAAAGCCTGTCTTTGCTGAAATAGAGGAAAACATGACTGAACATCTGTCTAGCACATGTAGAAGCTGCAGCTGTAAAGGGTGCTGGAAGATGTACATACACAGAAATGGAGTTTGGTTGTAAACTTCCTCCACCTTTGTCTCCAACCCAGCAGCCAGAGCGGGTGGTGGGCACTCCTGTCCCAGGTGACCCCTGTCCTTTGCCCCAGGACAGCCCTGGGGGTGACAAGCACTGTGCCAGCATGTTAAGGTTTCATGCCAGAGGACTTCAAGAAGGCTGAACCCGCAGAGGAGATCACTGCCAGGTGTGGAACACTGGCTGCTTTATGCACAGGGGTGAGTGAGAAAGGCAGTATTTACCTACTGAAATAGCTGGAGTTTAATTATTTATTTTTCATGGCACGTAGAGGCTCTGTTGAGTAATGAGACTCCATTGTGTGCCAAGTGCAGCAGACATAGAAGAGGAAATATTATTTCCATGAAGAGGCTGTATCCTGGAAAGGCAAGGCACAAACACATAAACAGAGAAAGGAGTTGCCGATGGTCATATTTTAAAAAATTAAACAAACAAACAAATCACTCCTTCATGAATTGCTATTATTACTTTTTCATGTGCTTAAGAGATTTGTTAAAACTCATTTTCCTTGTAATAATTTTATTAATTAAATACACAGTAAACATAAAAATGCCAAAGGAGTAGCTATGATTCTTGATGTTTACTATGTGGTAGTTTAAGTATTGTCATTGAAAGAAGACAAAAATAGGAAAAAACATTAAGTTTAGCCAGAATACAACATTCAGAACTACAGGCAGGAAATGAGGATTCACAGCAACTACCTGTGAAGAACTTCATATTTTCAATCATTTGCATTTTATCTGGGATATAGTTTGAAGTAGCACTTTTTCACTCACTTTGAGTGTCTTTTTTTGCAGACAGTACAGTATACTTGTATTTCAATGCATGAAAAGACAGAGGTTAAAAATATACGAAATACCTGTGTTAGCTGTACTAAAATCAGTGAACCTTAAGGAAAACGTGTGTTGCTTGCAGTACTCTGTCCTGAACAGCACTTTCAACATGTTTAAATGCAGAAACACAATTAGAGGGTTTTTAAAAAGCTCCACCCTGCCCTAACCTCTCCATGCTGGCTTCACTTGATGGCCTCTGCTGGGCAGCAGTTCCCTTTTCTTCACTTAACTCCAGCTGCCTCTGAGGTCAGGTCCAGATTCTTCTCAATCTAATGAAGAAAATTTGAAATACGAGAGCAGCGTAAGAGTACAGTTTGCTAATTTACCACAGATTAGAGAAACTGAAAAGGGAATAGCAAAGGCCATAAAAAACAGTGAGGAATGAAAAATAGATTACTGGAGGAACAGCCCCTTTCCTGTTGCTGCTCTGAAGACACACACAGTCTTCAGTGTTTTCCACTGTCTGGTTTTACACTAAAATGCCTTAAAAACCTCTGACTTTTCCATCTTTTCAAGTTTGGATTTGTCATCAGGTGTTAGCAGATTACATGGACCACAAGTCTCCTAAACAGCCTCTTTTGGTTTATACACATTAATTGATCCTGCTGTCAGCCAGAGGGAGATGCATCACCAGTAGGATAATATATAAAGCTAAGTGCTGTCTTGGTAGGGAGTGTAGAATAATATTCTGATTTTTACAGCACCTTCTCCCTAAAGCCCTCAAGGCACTTTACAAGGAAGATTGAATTAAGCTTGTCAGCACTTTGTATGGGAAGTAAATATTTCTTTTCTATGCTGGAGAAGGGAAACTGAGGCATTAATATTAAGTCCCCAGCAAAGGATTTAGCTTCATGCTTTCCAGCCCCTTAAACTTCTCACATGATTTAATTAAGCACATACTCAAGTGTTTTGCTGGAACAGTGCCTAAGAAAAATGCTACAACCACACTGCCAATTCAGGCTGCAGCTGAGAAAACACCATGGGTTCCCCATCACTCATTCTGTAACAAGAACTTTTTTTTAATCTGCTGTTTTTCCTAAAATTAAGATTACATCTTTCGAGGCCCAGCTGCATGGTGTGTTGCTGCCTGAGCCTGGATGAGACCTGGGACCTGACATCCTAGGGGACTGTTGTGTCTCAGACCTACTCTTTGGTGTCTCTTCAGTCCTGCTTTTCCCAGGTCTGCCTGACCTCTGGTCAGACAGATGTGCCTTTCCATCTCCAGTTTGGCTGTTGAAGGCACAAACAAGGCTTCAGGCTCTCCTCAGGGCTGGTACTCGGCTGGAGGGCCTGTGGCACCTCCTTGGGGAGCAACATCCACACTGTACCCAGTCACACAGAGCTTCTGGGCTGAAAGCCTTAAAAAACTGTCAGCAAACCTACATCCAAGTACCAGATTTGCTCTATCTGTTCTCCCTTCCCTAAAGGGTCTAATGCAGGAGCCTGGTGGGGTTGTGGAGCTGCAGAGTTTACAGCTGTGTATTCATCTCAGATGCTGTCACTCTCTTCCTCATCATGCCAATGACCACACTAAGAGCCAAATAAAGTGACCTTGTTTCTGTCCCTTATTGCACACGACTTCCTGCAATTTAGTGTTTGCCAAGTGAGGCACAATGTAAAAAAAATTAGTGAAACATGAGAAAGGAGCAATCTAAAGTACTTCTAAGGTCAAGTGCTTTGGAAATGCAGGGCTATATAACTCTTCAGGGATTTAAAATCTGGTTTTAATGCATATCCTCATACCAATGACCCTATATAAGCAAGCTTGACATCAAAACAACCCTTTAAAATTAATACATAGATAATACATCATTACTAACATTATATACACTCTAATTAAAGAGATAAAGAGATAAGGAACATATAATTTCTGTTAGAGGTGAATGATCTAATTACTCTAGGTAGGCCTCCTTCAGAAGTGAGTGACACTGAAAAAGCTGCTAACACCCAGTTGATGCAAAGCCCACTAAAATTAGTTGAAAGACTGATAGGTCATAGTCAGCCTTGCTCTGGCCACTAATTTCTCCCTCCAGAGGTTCATGGAAACCTCCATCACCCTGAGAAAACTGTTATTAACTCCAAATGTTAATGTCATTCAATAAACTCTCAAGTATCACTGCAGTGATTTACACTCAAAAAGAATTGCAGTTGATAGAATTTGGCATGTCTTATGTGCCCTCTGGTTCTGAAGTTTTTAAGGATTACCACCATGACATTTTTTCTGACTTTCACTGTTCAAAGCAACATCCCAAGTGAAAGCTACAGTTCTCATTTGTCTCCCTCTAGCCAGTGAGGCTTTAGGGAAAGGGTAGATTTTGTGAGACTTCTGATAAAACTGGAAGCAGGTAGTCACATAAACTGAAGGCAAGTTGCTCCTTTGAGCAACCAAAAAGGATTTCAATGGAGGAGGACAGCTTTGAGAACAGATCAGGGGCTGGGGTCAGCCCAGCACCTCATGGGATTGCTCTTCAGCCAGGCTTGTACTTCACAGCCTTTAAAAACCCTATAAATAGAATATTTGGTCACCCTTAGGGATGTAAACTCATTGCAAAAGGTTCCATATCTGAATCAGAGCAGTTCAGCTCATACCAGCTGCACTCTGTGGCAGAAGCCTGCTAAAATGTCTGATGCACATCCAACCCTTTTCCTGAGCTTGCTGGCAGAGCTGGGCCTGGCATTACAGCATCTCCCACTTGTGAATCAGCTCCTGTTTGAGCCATGCCCGGAGGGATGGCTGCCCTGGCTGCACTCCTGGCCAGCAGAGCCATCTCCTCCATGCAGCCTCTGGCCCCCTGGAAGGTGTGGGCATTAAACTGGGGAGCAAGTGTAGGGAACAGACATGCAGCCACCTTCCAAGCAAGGTCCTGTCCCCCAGCATGGGGGCATACTGCCTTCACTGAGCAATGGCTTTGAACAGCACCTGCAGCCTGGCTGCAAGGGGCAGATGGGAGCCCAGCACTGGTATATCCTCGCCCATGTGCCAAGGGCACATCCACAGCCCAGCCCTGGGAGCTCCTTGGGCCCAGAGACCCAACTCCTCCTGCCTAACCCTGTGAATCAGGCCCCAGAGTGTCTAATTTCTCATCAACACTCTGGATATTTGTGCTTTCACCTGCTGCTTTTGCCTTCATCATTACCTGCATCTCTTCATCTGCATGTCCCTGTTCAAAATGAATATGCAAAATTTCCTTGCTTCTTTGTAAAGCACAGGGGCAAGGGCTGCACAGAAAGGAAAGACAATGGCTTTTCCTTCTTGTGTAAAGGAACATTTTCAGCCACATTTTTCCTTGGGGCTTTCATTCAGAGTATTTTCTGAGTTGCTTTCTTATCTTGTTTACAAACTTTGGCACTCCAGTGATGCAGACAAACTGGGTAACTGAAGAAGTGACTCCTGCTGCTAACTCCACACTGCCTTCCCACAGCATGTAATCCTCCAAGGACAAGGGGACAGATCACCAGAAACTTGTACACCAGGGAATGTAAACTTGACTCTCAGCAGAGGTCCCGAGGAACCCCCCAGGTTGTGACGACCAGAAAATGAGCCAAGGGTTTGGGGTGCTGGCTTTTCATGGCAACACTAACCCTCGTGCATTCTCTCATGCATTATCACTTCTAAAAAACTCTTTATGCTTTTACTTTCTCTATCCACCCCTGGAGTGCCTGGGCCGCACAGCTCAGGTGTGTGCTGGGCAGGTGCCCAGGGCTGGGCAGGTGCCCAGGGCTGCTCCCCAGCCCCTGAAGCCCAGCAGAGCCCTGTCTGTGCCCTCCCAGCACGGGAGGCTGCGCTGGGAGCTGGCCCTTCCCAGGCTGCTGAGCTCAGCAGTGGGAGTGGCTGGTGTTTTCCAAAGCAAATCACAACGGCTGGCTTTCTATTTTCAGTGACTGCTAAGAATATGACAAATTTTTTCTTATTCCTACAAATCCAGCAACCGCATAGTCTTTCACTACCATAAAGAGTAAAAAAATGTCCAATTCAGGATTTAAATTAGATCCAGGAAACCTCTGCTGTCTTTTCCTGTCTAAAAGACATTTTTAAAATAAAAGATGGTTTGAATGTGGCTTTACAGTCCCAAACTGCAGCCCCAGATCTGTCGTTAGAAGTGTCAAGTTTCATGGATGTTTGTTTAAAGGGGAATTACTGAAGTTATTTATATTTTAGTAATATACCTAACTGGAGCCAGGATTTGTCCAGACGGGTGGAAGTGAAAGGGTTGCAGTGAGCAGGAGGGCTCCCTGTGGGCAGAGCTCTGCCCCTGCCCAAGGGAAGAGCAAGGAGAGCCAGCCCCGGCAGCCCAGCCCTGTGTGGTGTCTGGTCTGGCCCATCGGGGTGGGGGACAGCCCTGGGGCAGGTCAGTTCTGCAGGCTGGGTGCTCATACATCATCCTCCTTTTCATGTTTAATTTCTTTTTGTTGGTGCTGTATGAACATTTTTCTCAGATGAATTTAGAAGGCAGTCAGTGGGCTGGGGAAGCTTCAGGACTTCACTCCCCCACTACACTGGCAAACTTTCACAGTTCACCCAGCTAAAAATCTGCTTTGCTGAAATAGATGATGCCTCACCCCTAATTTGAACAACTGGAGACTTCTGCAAAATTACATCTGCTCAACCTGAGCCTGAAATAACACTGCAGTCTGTCCTGCCTGCTTTTATGTTCCTGCAAATGATTTAATATTTTGCCAATGCAGTAAATCAGAAAACCTTCCTATTGTGCACGTTCATCCAAACTGCTGCTCACCTGACAGCAGGTCTTATTCTCATTCTTAGACCTTTGCAAACCAATTATTTGCTTGGAACATTTTTCCAGTACACTCTTAGATATTTTAATTACTTTATTTGATACTAAATCTGTTTTACAAGTGATTGGGAAAGAAGAATTAAGCAACAGTATCCAAAATCCATATTAAAATTGCAACCTCCCTTGTAGTGTCCGAAGCACTTGCAGACAACTGAAGGTTTTCAGAGCCTGCATAGCAGCATGTGCTTGCTCCTACATGGAATTTCCCTAATTCCTCAATCAATTACCTGGAAAAAGCGGCCATTTTAATCAAAACCCTAAGGGTAGATGAAATCATGAGAAAACACGAGCTTTATTGCAATGGATATTGACTGTAACTCATTAAGATGTTAAAGTATTGACATCCCGTTTGATGAGAAAAATGTCTGATAGCCAGTGTACATAACTGTGTTACAGAGAATGCCAGCATCAACACATCATAATGAGTAACTAATGATGTCTGTGGCCTAACGAGGTGATTAAAGCAGTATCCTTTGATCTATGTCACTGACTTGATTTAATGCCAGGCTGAGATTGAATCTCCATGCACCACTGGGGAGATTCAAGCAATTTGAGTAATTCACTCTCCTTGTCCCTGCATCACCAGGGGTATTTGTGATGAACACAGTCACCTCTGTAGCTAAGTCACCCTGGGCAGCACACACTGCCAGGGAAGAGGCCACTGCTCCCTGCCTGCTGGCAGCCCCTTGCAGGAGCCCTGCTGCAGAGCAGGGGTCTCACACAACCTCCTGCCATGGCCACCAATCTTCCTTTTGCCTCACAGTGCTCTCACACCACTGGCAGATTTTGGAAGCATCCTCCACCAAGCAAAGCTCAAGATGCTTTGCCACCTTTCACCCAAGCACAGCAGGCAGGAGTCACACTAAGCTGAAACCCAGAGTTTTGTGCCAGGCACATGCTGAGCATCCTATTCAAACCACCGTGCTTGTCCAGCAGGACAAAAGCTCGGGTCCCTGTCCTTTGGGACAGCAGACAGCGTGCCAAGAGCCCAAGCCACAGGTGACACCAGAGGCATAAAACCTTTGACCAGGTTCACAAAATGGTGTAGCCTGGCTGCCAGCCAAGAGCTTGTTCCTAACAGTGAGAAACCTCTCCCTTCCCAGGGGAAGGGGTTGTTAACCCTCTCACATACACCACAGCAGCTCCTTCAAGCAGCCCCTCCTACCTGTGTAGACAGACCTTGCCTGAGCAGTGTTGCCCTGGGGAGACAGTTCTTAAGTCTGGGATTCTATTTTCTTCATGAGGCTACCAAAACAAAAGCATGGCCACCCTCAGTCAGGCCAAGGGTCCATTTCTGTGATTCAGGGAACAGCTGGGTGCCCAGGGCAGAGAACACAGACTGGGTGGGCATGTGGGATTGGCATTCCTTGGTACTCTCTCTGCTGCCAACCACTTTCAGCTGACATTCTGAGCAGTGTGTGGTTTATGTGTTAGCAGCCACTGTGGACCCATCTACACTAGGTGCTTGTACTTTGTGTTGCAGTACTTCTTCCTAGTGAAGCCAACAACAGGGATTAATTTTCCCTCCCAATCATCTTTAACCTTAAGCAATAATTAGTACTGAAAGCATAACTGAGACTCAAATTCTGGGCACCTCCCTTGGCCAGGAAATTGTTTTGCTTGATGAATAGACCATTTTTTACAAAGGGCTTTTTCCTGTACATAAATAACTGTGCTGGCTCCTAGCTGCATGGGTGTGATACTGCCATCTCCATCCAAACAGGGATTGTCACCAGGGAGAATAATGGCCCCCCTGCCCCGGTACAGGGGATGGGCACTGTGCAGCCTCCTCTCCCCCAGCAGTGCCCTAAAAGGAAGAAAATTGCTGAGGACTTGTCCAGGTCCTGTCCCAGTGTTCAGGCAGCCCCAGCACAGCCACCCCTCCATCCCTGCTGTGCCCTCCCTGTCCCTGCCCCAGAGACAGGCCCAGCTGCAGGCCCCAGCAGCAGCACATCCCTCCAGCTCTGTCCCCTGCCTCATTACCCACCTGCCCTCCACAGCCCTGCTGGAGGCTTTTAGCATTTATTGGTAATTTATAACATTGACAGCAGCACTGCCTCATCACGCACAGGGCACCTGAGCCATGACCCACCGCTTCCTCCCCCCACACCTAAACACAAAACCCTAAAGAGCTCAAACCTGAACACAAAGCAGCCCATATTCCCCCAATGTACCAGATGTCCCCCCCTTACCATGCACAGCTCCTCTGGCTGGTAAGTAGGGTCCAGCTCAGGCAGCCTTTATTGCCCTGGGTTAGCCACATGCAAACAGGCTGCAGCTGCTGCATCACCTCTGCTGCCCATGCTGCCACCAAGGGTGGCCTCATGCCACCGAGGGTTGGTGAAGGCAGCATCCAGCTGCTGCTGCTGTCTTCGTCCCTGAAAGGGTCTAGGTGCAACTGAGGCAAGAGCAACTCCTCTCCCTGTCCTGGGGAGATGGTTTGCACTGCTCCTGTCACCTTGCATTCTGCCAGTGCTCAGAAAATGAAATTTGTGAAGCTCATTTTGGTGTTTGGGTTGTGAACTTCTGTGCAAAGCCCAGCTCGCTCCCCTGAGCATGCTGGCATAAATGGTGCACACACCAGAGTTAAATATAACTCCAAAATAAAGTTCTAATTTGATGAAGTAACTGGGAAGTTGTGCAGGCTCCTGGGCACCCCAGCTGCCCCTGCCTGTGACTGACCTGTCCCTACAGCATGGGCTGGGTGCCAGGGGTGCCCAAGGATATGGAGCAGTGAGTCACTGGATGGGATGGGGGCACCCCAGGGACACGCTCCTGTGCAGAAATTAGTGACCAAAATTACTCATGTGAGAAGAAAACAAGGGACAGGAGGCGTGGATAGAGGTCACAGCAAGGAGACCTGCTGTGACAGGCTCTGCCCACATGCTGCCCATCCTTGTCCCCTGCCCCATGGGGTAGTACCTGGGGAACAGTCCCCATGTCTGCCTGATGTGCTTCAACTCTTGTGGCATCTTCAGTTTTTTTTTTTTTTAGAAAAAGCTGTGTCCCCTTCTCTGCCAGGTGAGGGGGAACACAGCTGGAGCCCTCACCTTGCACTGTGGCCCTGGCCAGCAGCATCCCATGGTGACAGTGACCCAAGTCAGCACTGAGTTATCCCAGGCCTGGCCGGTATGATGCTGCAGATGAACAAATCCCAGAGGCACTCCTGCTGGGCATGGAGGACATTTCTGGCTTCCTGTATCACCTTTGCCTTAGTGCTTGCCCTGGACAGGGGTTCCTGGTGATGCTTTGGTTTCTGACATGGTCTTGGGATACCAAGCCCGGGGGGAGGCCTCCGAAGGGATGTGCTCGGTGCCTCTCAGCTTAGCAGTAAAAAGAAATTGCACATCAGGGCACAGGCTGCAGGCACTTCCAGAGATAAAATATTGTCAGCAGAGTCCAAACCATCCATCAGAATAAATGTAGCTGATGCCATGATTTATGGGACAACGATGAAGGTTTAATCCTCCTCTCAGCACTGCAACCTGATTTGCCACAAAACCCTGTTAAATTTTGTGGCACACGCTTCATCACTTCATTAGGAGATAGAGAGAAAATGGTTCAATGCATTCCTGAATCTTTTATGGCTGGGACTCTCCTCCCACCACTCCCGAGTGATGGGTAATCTTTCTGATCAGATCCCCAGGAAAAGACCCTGTGGGATTACAGAGAGCGAAGGCATTAACAACAGTGACAGGAAAGGAATACAATATCCCTTTAAACAATTAAATATTGATCCTGCAGGCCTGGGGTGGACTCCATCACACAAAAGGAAACACCTCTGTGAATTAGTTTGGTGACATCCATACCCTTCGATGATATAAAGGAAACCAAGATTATTTGCTTCACTTATTTTCTTAATGTTTTTTCCCTCAATTAGAGAAATACATCTGGTACGAACCACACTCGCCTCTGGGCCACTTGGCACTCATCTCTCTGGAGCCCACCATGGTGGGATGGGATGGGATGGGATGGGATGGGATGGGATGGGATGGGATGGGATGGGATGGGGTGGGGAGCCTGGCGTGCTGCAGGTGGATGGGGAGGGCTTGCTGGGGGCAGGGGCTGCACAGCTGCATGGACAGAGGGAAGAAGACACAGTGCTGGGAAGCCTTTGGTGTCCTTCTGTGTGTCCTCTCCTCTCCCCCCACCCTGTGGATGTCCCTCCCAGGACCCCACCGAAACTGCCCCTCCCAGGGGAGACCTGGGGCTGGCCGTGGGGCTCACCTGCTCCCCTTGGCTCAGCACAGTGCCTTGTGGCTGCACACGGAGAAACAAAAGAAGGCAAGAAATGTCTAAATTTAAAGTGCTGGAAAATCCAACCTTTTATTTACTACATTTTTGTGACTACATAAACGCTGAAACATTGTAACGCTGAAACATTGTAACACTGAAAAGCATGATGACATCATCACTTGCTTTTTTCTTTTTTTTTACTTTTTCTCTTTTTTTTCTTTCT
>VXAX01007135.1:4473113-4487298 GCA_013399835.1 Leptocoma aspasia
CTTTCTTTTTTTTTTTTTTTTTGCTTAGCAAACACAGCAGATGATATTGCACGGCATAAAGTGAGAACAGTAGCAAAGCTTAAAAAAAGTAACTTAAGGAAATCTTAACGCAGTACAGGAGATACTCATACCCAACCCAGGGCAATGCCTAGCGCACTGCACTTGTCATCGCTACACACAAAAATACAGAAGAAGCGCTTGACTAAGAGAGAGAGTGAGGAAATATCAGCAATCAACCGTAATTAGGTACAATAATCACTTAGTCTGAAATGCAGATGCAACGCATAAACTACTGCTGCTTCCTAAAGGGCGAACTAAAGATGGCAGCAAAGGGCTTTAGCAAAATCTTCGCTTCGTATTCGTTATTTTCTCTTTTTTTTAATTTCTTTTTTCTCTTTTTTTTTTTTTTTTTTTTTTTTTTTTTTTTTTTTTTTTTTTTTTTTTTTTTTTTTTTTTTTTTTTTTTTTTGGTTTTGTTCCGTTGCTCTGGAAGAACTCCCGCTTGCTCTGGGAAGATTTCCTACCCCTGCGGAGCTGGGACCTGTGATTGTCTCTGGCGCCCTCTCTGCGGCGGGGGCCGGGGCAGGGCGGGCCGGGGCTGCTGGCAGCTCCCCGGGCGAGTCACAGACGAGGCCGTACCGTACATTCCCCGCTGCTCGGGTCAGGCTGCAAAACTAACGCGGCCCCACGGTGAGGATGCAGTAAGTGCAGTAAATGCAGAACATTCCGTGAAAAATCAAACTAGCGGAACAGGACAGGAAAGCGCGGCTCCCTGAGCACAGTTTGTCCAGTGCTCGATGGCTCATGCTGGTTCACAGGCTAACACTTTGCCTCCCCCTCCACGTGAAGCAGAACTCATTGCACGGCATTAGCTCCTGTATTAAAAGCAGACACTGAGCCAATGCCCACCAACAGATCATTTAATGATCTTTCATTTCAGAGCGTCTTTATTACCCCATTTCAATACTTGACGTATAAAATGTACCTAGAAAGTGTAACTTCCGACCAAAAGCTCAGACCCTGCCCTTGTCCTTCCCTCCCTCAACCCCTTCACTATCCCCTCACAGGGAAACGAGGTACACCTGGGGCTCAGTTACTGCACGGGAGAGGAAATATTTACAGCCATCACAAACCGTGCCAGTACACAACATTTAGCTGAACCAGAATCTAGTCTTTATGCAAAATAAAACACAAGTGAGTGGCATCCTATTCTCTGTGCCGTGATGCCATCATCAGCTTTGCAGAAGTATCATTGTCATTACTCTTTCTGGTTTTTTTTTTTTTTTTTGCTTTTCAACTCCGAGCTGCCTTGTCCTGCCTGGAGCTGCGGGGGTGCCAGGGCAGCTCTGTGGCCCTGGCAGGGACCTGGCACAGGTCCCCGTGTGCTCCCCCACAGCCGGGGCGCTGCTGCGGCCCCTGAGCCTGGCAGAAGCCGCAGCTGCCCCAGCTGTGCCCCAGGGACCCCATGCCATCCCTGCCTGCGGAGCAGGTGACCCCGCGGGTGGCCCCGAGCCCTGGGAGCCCGTGCTGTCCCACGCCCGCCACAAAGGTTTTCCTTTCCGTGAGCAAGGTTTCCAGGGTCAAGTCAGATTTTCTCCCGAGGCCCGCGCCTGCTACTCGCGTGCGCTACCCGTGCGAATGGCGAAGGAAAATAAAAACTCAGCAAAATCTCTCACAAATGCCAGTGCTTTTAAACATTAAACGACTTTTAAATTCTTTGGATGTGCGGGTCTCACCCACAAAGCAATCTTTCTAGAAAAAGACAAATAAATTAAAGAAAAAACACACTAATAATGCCTTTCTGCTTTCTAAGTGACAAAAGTACTACCTTGAAACACTCATTTTGGCATGTACAAGTTGGGGGGAAGGGAGGCCTGGGGGGTAACCTGGCAGTGTTTGTAACACGGGTGGAAGTGCATGCCAAGACAAGGCTGAAGATACACCCTGCAGTCAAGAGAAGCACTCTCCTTCAGTTCATCTCAGCATCAAGAATGAAAAGATTGTAACATAAAGCTTTGGCCATTTTTGAATCTACTATATACAATTTTTTTTTTAAACTACATAGTCATAAATTAAATCAGTGATTAAATAAGCGTATACAAAATGTAATTAAATTAAAAGTCACAGCACATTATAGAGAAAAAATAGGAACCATTTATCACAGCAGAGAATATTTTTTTTTACCCTGTGAAAAGAACATCAACTAGCAAACACAAAGCATCCTAGTTGAAACAAAAGTAATTGAAGCCATGTTTCCCTTTCTTGCATTCATTGCAAACAGCGATCTTTACCCACTTTGAAACATTCCCAGGAATAAGATCTTCCTTGACTATAACAGAGAAGTTCTGTCAAAAAAAAGGAAAAGAAGAAGAAACCCAAACCCAAACCAAACAATATAAAAAGAATATACAAACAAAACAACCCCTACAAAATAAATAAGAATTATAAAGCTTTTTTTTTAGGTAACCTTAACAATTATCAAACTAGTAAGTTCTGCCTTATCACATAGACTCTCTATACAACATAACCCTAAAGATTTATTACTATGAGGTATTTGGAGGAATTGGTAAAAGCGATGCACGGCCTGTCTGGGCTGAGGGACTCAAGCTGCTTTGGGGGAAAGAAGAGGGAACCTTTGGTTTGTCAGCAAGAAAGTGGAAAAAAACATTTTCCTTTGGTATCAAAGAAAGTTTCATTGCATGGTTGCACGGCAAAAAGCACCACGGTGAAGAATTATTCCTTTTTTTCATTAGTGGCCTTTCTAACAGGCTGAGGTATTCAAAGAGTATAAGGTGAGAGATAAAGAGGTCAACAGCGGTTTAACACTTTGGTTCAAGCAAGGCACTCGTCCTATGAGTTTACAAAGTTTGCAACATGTTTGCCAAGAGCTTTATTATTATTATTATTATTATTATCCTTATCATCGTCAGTAGTAGCAGTTGTAGCAAGAGAAGTATTCATAAGGTTATTAGCATTACCACTAAGAATGAAGACAAGGTACACACTGAGTGAAGGTGAGGAAGGGGGTCAGGGGATGGGGGTAAGAAGGAGGATGAGTTCCCTTTCCAGACCAAGGCCGTGCATGAAAAATCTTTGGTATTCTTTGGTATCATCAATGTGATTAAAATCACCAATGGAAATCGAGTGAGGTAGCGTCTTTGGTTCACACTATAAATAGTAGATCTTTACACACTTTTTTTTTCTTTTTTTTTTCTTTTTTTTTTAACACGTGGAAGTAGCTATTCCTTACCTTTTGCTTCTTTGTCTTTAGCAAATAGTTACCAAATGTATTGTAAAGCTAACCACACCACAATAATAAACCAGGAGGCTAAGCAAAGTCTCAAAATTAGCCCCTGGGCCTTTGAATGCACCCAAACGCAGTGAGATAGAAAAGGGTAAGTGCTTTCTCTTTGTTTGCTAAATGCATAGTTTTCATCCCTATGTACAAAGGAGGAGGAAGAGGAGGAGGATAGGAGGAAGAGTAGTAGAAAGAAGGAACATTTCTTGGGGTAAAAATGTCTTGTTTACAACTCAGGTGAGGAGAGGTGTCCTAAGACTCTTTGGTATAAGCTCAGCAGTGTTTCCCAGCCCTGTGGGCAGCAGCAGCCCCTGGGGCAGTGCCCACCAGCCTTATCCTGGAATCCCAGGAGAAGAGCAGGCAGCCCTGGGGCTGCTCTCCTGCCAGGCCACCCTGGCCACTCGGCTGCTTGGGAATTTGCTCCTGGCCTGGCGTGTGCAGGAGCGACTTCTCAAGCAAAAGCCCCGTTGCTGGCTGGCTCTGGTGGGGTTTGCTTTACCTGAGTAAGGAGAGGAGGCTGCGGCCCTGGAAAGCCACGCAGGGCTGATGGAGCACTGTGGGGCGGGCTGAAGGAGGATGGTTTTTTTTGTTTGTTTTGTTTTTTTTTCCTAGAAATCGAATGATGCCATTTACAATGGGGATGGATGCGGACAGTTCACCTCTTGGCCAGCCTCCCCCTGTGGGTCACTGCGGTCATGTTTGGATGCAGCCTGTTAGCTGAATGCATGTTCCTAATGCCCTCTTGCCCTTGGAGTCACCTTTGACTGAAGCCCCATCTCCTGATGCTCCCAAACTGTTTTGGGTTCTGCTCCCTCTCCTAATCCTTCCTGGCAGTTTTAGATCCTTTTGTCGAATTTTAAACTAATTTCCATTTTGTCAGGAATGAAATGAACTGAAAGAGTAACACTAACAGACAGAGACAGGTTTCCTGGGTAATGTTGAATGCAGCATTAGAAGAAACTCCCCTTCAAGGATGCCCTGTTGGGTAATGGCACCAGCCAGAGAGAGGGAGCACCAGGTGACCTGTCCATGCTTCAGTCGGTGTGGCCGGGCAGTCTGCTCAGAGGTAACACAGCTTTCCAGGTAGACTGAGCAGTTCCAGGGTTATTTGCTTTGTGTTTTGAAGGAAATTAAAGAAAAGTGTGTTCTTTGCCTATTCAGAGTATCAGGCGCATATTGCTTGTGGGAAGAGTGGTTTGTTCCTAATGGCTTAGAGAAAACCAAAAGGTTTATATCTACTTAAACAGACAGTGTAAAAAACCCAAAACACTTAAAGTCTATAACTTGTGCATCAGTTTTAGTGTGTGTGGACATGTGTGTGCACATGTATACATACATACACCCCATCAAAATGTAGTGTGCACGTACATATACACAGTCCTATTTAGGGGCTTGCATGTGTGTGTATCAGAGATCCTGAAATTGCATATTGGGTGCAAATTTAATGCTGGTATGAAAGTTCTCTTTGGTTTCAGCAAGTAGTCTATAAAGACAATACAATGGAAATACTAAAAATGCGGCAATGTACTTTGAATTTCCCTGCATTTTTAAGTTCTCAAGTTTTAAATAAATAAGGCTTTATTCTCTAAACTATAGGTACGTTACAAAGCAGTGTTTTGCTGGAAAAAACTAAACCCTTAGTTATCACTGTCCTTTATTAACCTTACACTAATGGGACTGCACTCATAAGGTACTTTATATGTGAGCTTATCAATGTTTCCATGTCAATTATGTCTCTGTGGGGATGGAACACTTCAAAAGAAAGCTTGCTAAAATTTAAGGTAAGCTAGAGACTCAAAAACCGTCCAGATTAGATTAAATTTTCACAGATAATTGCTTTGTCAGCCTTGACGTGGGTTTAACATACTGAAATATGGAGAAATATTCAGTGGCAAAAATATTGGGTTTATTTCACTCTTTATTTTAATAAAGAGATATTTCACCTGTATTCTAAACACTGGGTGGAAATAAACTGTATACCCTGAACCTTGACTAGACCCTGTCCTCTTGAGAAATAACTGGTGCTACAAAAGTTTCTCTACTTTGGTGTCACTGGTATTTTGAGTGGGCTTCATCCCCCAAACCAGTATCTGCTACCATTTATAGTGCTTTCATTCTAGTTTACCTTGAATTTTCCTTTATCTTTTTTTTTCCTTAAAAAACAAAAAGGTTGGAAGTAAGATTACCTATTTCTAGTCCTTGCATTGGGCCTACACCTGCATATTTGGTTATTTTGGAATTTAATATACCTAGCATAATTACTACAATGATTTGAAATACCAGTTAGAAATCTAACAGGCACATGTATGGTTTTTAAAGTCTATTTTCCCCTTACATTAAAATTTAATATGCAGATGTTGCACGCTTTTATCTTTAATTTTATCAGAGTAGGAACGGGATGATTTCTCTCCTATGGGTCTGTTAGCAACAGAGCATTTAAAGCTTTTCAGCTACAAAGTTTGAACTATTTCATGCATTATCCTGACTAATAGATGAGCAAGAAAGAATGTATGGGACAAAAGCTCAGCCTGCTACACGTAGATACAAAGCCACAAAACCTCGGGCTGTATCTCGGTGTCACGGGAATTTTGCTCTTGACTTCAGGGAGATCACAATTCCTCCTTCCAAAAGCACTACCGGAGCTCCTCCCACAACATTAACTGATGTTGTACCATCGTTTTCAATAGGAAAAGACCACGAGCCATCAAAGCTGTTACTATTCCTTTGCCTGGTAAAGTCGATAGGTAAAAAAAAGCTCACTAATGTCAATGAGTATTGATCAGACGCTGAGCCCTGTGGTTTTGCATCCCTCAATTCGTTTCATTTTTGCATCCTGAGTGCCTCAGGTCTCGTGTTCGCAGGCTAGATGGCAGAGCTGAGCCACTCTGGAACACAGCGCCCGGGCTGCACCGGGCTGCAGCCCGGGACAGCGCCTGGGGACAGTGCCACACGCAGTGTCACACACGGCTCTAGCACGTGGCTCCTCCTTGTGCTCCCGTTGAAGTCAGTGAGGAAAGGGCTCACTAAGTTCAATGGAAGCAGCATCCCATTCTCAGTTCCCGTGCTCTGCCGGGGGCTGTGAGCTCCTCGGGTGACATTCTTTCTTGCCAATCACAGAAAGAAACGATAATGTGGTTTTACTAATTGCAAATAACAGTCTTGATTACAAGTTTTATGTGTTATACAGTTAGATTAGTTTATACCTATAACTCTACATAGTATTTGTGTAAAAATAGCTTTGGAATATTAAAATCATTGCAATAAAATACCTGCAATACAATTATTAAATGTGTTCTTTGGTAGCTAGTCGATTTTTTTATGGATGGAATAGTTTTCCTTTTTTAAATCTGAACATTCCTTAACAAACAAAGAGAATGCACTAGTTTAGGTACCATTCAAAATTTCTTTGCCTAGTTTGAACTTGTTTCGAGGCATTGCACCAGCCAAGTTCAAACTGTGAAACAGCAAAAATCACACTACCGTTCCAAGGAATTCAGACGACTCCACGCTTTGTCGGCTGTGCCCTGGCACAGCCCTCTCTGGAGACCAGCCCTAAGTCCCTACCCACTGGCGTGTACGCAGTACAGATACACTGACCACCTTCATGGCAACTGCTGTGGACATGAAGAGCTGTATCCAAAGAGATGTCTGCTCAATGACAGGAAATCACTATGCTCCAAACCACTAAACAGCCAAGTACGGTGAAGATGATAATGGGCAAAGGTGTAAGACCAGTGGTCTGTTCCTCTTCTCTCTGCTTTCCGTTTCCTTCCCTCCATTTCGCTTTCTTCTTCCTCTCTGTTTTTTGCAAGTCGTCATCCTACTAAAGTGTGTGTCTTAGAACAAAGTCATAATGCAGGTGAAATAAGTCTTTGGTTTCTTTGGACTTATAAATATTTTTTTTCAAATAGTTTTAAGTATAAACCTGCTATTTTGAGGTCCTGGTCTGTCTTTATTTATTTATTTTTAAAGCTTTTCCACCGAGGTTTTAGTTCGTGGTTATTCCTTCATGCTTTGGTACAAGTGCTTGATGAAGAAGATGAGTTGCCTGAATTGGAGCTGCCCTCGTCTTGCCACTTATCCAGACTCCTCCTCCGTGCATTCATGAAAAAGTTGCTGACGGTGCTCAGCTCCAACCCGAGCTGCTGGGAAATGGTGATTTGTAATTCTTTGGACGGACGCTTATTTTCCTTGAATATTGCATGTAGAGTTCGGCGCTGGACATCGGTGAAGACCAACCGAGGCTTTTTGGGTGTATTCCCTCTATCCTTCCCGTGCTCTTGTTCTTTCCTCTTGCACGCTGCAAGAAAGGGGAGGACAGTTAGAGAGGGCTGGCAGAGGAGTATGGGGGAACACAGTATAGGGCAAATTAGGGGAAAAGGACTGTTCCTGTCAGCTTCCAAATTTGGAGAGGATGTGGGACATTTAAATCTCTAACTCATTATAAACTATTACAAGTATAAGGAATAAAAGTTAGGAAATACCTTTGCTGTTGTCTGTTAAAACTCAGCAAATGCTATTACCGAGAGCTTACATTTTGATACCACCCATTAATGCTTAGAATTTAACTATTTAATATCTCTAGGACGTAGAGTGGAATTCCAGTGAACTCTAAAGTTAACCTTGGTCCTATTTTTTTACCACTATTAGTTGCTTTCAATCCATTTCTGTAGCTTTTTGTTGACTGAGAAATAAGGAACTGTGAGAAAGCAGGATGTTACTACAGTCTTACAGGCCAGATGTATTCTGAACAAAATAAAACCCATGTTTTGTCATGAAAAACAATGATATAGTTAATCTTCTTTATAGAATTGCTCCTTATTTCATCTATCATCCCTTCTTTCCCTTTGAGAATGTTATTTTGCTCTACATTGTTAAAGGGTGCTTGCAATTTGAAATCTGCCTCCCAGATCACCTTCCAGGCAGGATCTGATGGGATGTGAGGGAGACTCCCAGATCCCTCTGTCAGCCTTCAACTGTCTGCCAGCTCATCTTAGCATTTTGCTAGGATAAAAGCTTCCTTGGGAGGGCAGATTCCTCTGTCTCACTTTCAAAATTGTCTGAAGTTTTCTGTTTGCCTTCATTCTCTAACAATGCCCTTTAGTTCTGATTGAGAAATGTGTTTCTGAAGGTCATATGATGTTCTTTATCTGTGTCTGTCTAGTCCTGGCTTCTGTGGAGATGGGTACTGACTATATGAAGAATTTTGTGCAGGATCTCTACTCACACCATGACTATTGGAATGAAAACAGCAAATTACTTTGCAAAGGTCTTTTCTACAACTTTTATTACTACCAAGAGCCAGCCTTGGCATGAAGGTTTCATTGGTCACAGGAGGTATAAAAATACTCATCCACTTTTTGTACTTGAGAAATAGGAACACATCAGGACCCAGGAGCTGTGAAAGCTCCTTCTGGTGGCCCAGGCAGGGACCAAGACTTTGGTGGCTCAATCCCTTCTGAAGAGAGGCTTTTGAAGAGGTCCCTAACAATATATATTCCAGTCACATACACTTTCATAAGAAATCACACACCAGTCAAATAGCTGGGCTGCCAAACTCATGTCTCCTACAGGTATTTTTATCTGAAAACCTTTGAAGAACTCTTTGAAGTTGTATCCTGACCTCTAAAACACTGTGGAGCTTCTGGGCTAAAAACCAGGTTTCCTCATGCATGTGAGCCCCTGCTGAAGCCAAACTGCTGAATTCACTGTGGGGATTGGTGCCTGCTGAAATAATCTGCATCCCACTGGAGGTTAACATGGGCAAATCAAGGGTTAAAATGCTTTTGCGAGAACAGTCTGTTATTTACTGACAAATATTAAGAATGAGGATACCAGCAGCATCTCAGTCTTTTATAAATATGTCTGACCATTTGATAATCAGAAATTCCTGGCAAAGCAGCTGCAGGAGCTCAGCTTTATAACAGCCTCAGCCTCCAGCTCTGGCTGCCCCTGCTAACAGGCTCAGGCAGAAAAGAAGACAAACCAGGTGCAGACAACATTTGCTGTGCTTCATTTCTGCTCATGCTGCTTTACACCTTCCTTTTTCAAAGACTACACAAATTCCATCTTCTGCCTAGATACTCTGTCCAGACCATAATTTGTCACAAAATCCTAATGGCACAGATAGCGTGATCCAAGTCAGTGCTGTGCACTGCTTCAGTGTGAATCACCACATCACAAATGACAGCCACAGCAGTAGGTACAAAGCCAGCTCAATTAGTGATGTGAGCCTCTGGGGCTTCAATCACAAGCTACTACATGAGTTCTCTGAAATAGTAGAGAACAACAGAAAAACAACCATCTATTGTGAAACTAGCTTGCATAACATATTGTCTTCCTGAACTTGTGCTCATTTCCTGAAATGTAGTATTCCTGAACAATTATTTCCATAGACAGTGTCCCAAGAGTTACAACATACCTTGTTCCTCAGCTTCAATTGTATCAAAACCTTCTTAATTAATGCTAGTGACATCACAGAGGTAATAAAAAAAGAGCTCATTACTAGGGATAAAAAATAAAATCTATCTAGTCTATGATACAAATAAGCTTATTTTCCTTTTTTTGCAAATATTTTCAGCTCTACTTCCATTAGCATTTGCCAGAGGCAGATTGAGGGCAAAAACTTCCCAACACCCTGAATTGTTCCAAGAGCCCTCGCACTGCCAGGCCTCAGGTTGTGAGCAGCAGGGGTGGATACCACCTCTCATCTTCTGCCTTGTCCAGGCTCAGGAATATTAATAGCACTTAAAAATAAATAATGGTGATAATGAAAAACTGTAATAGGGTTTCCTTGCAATCGTTTTCCCTGCACTGGAGCCAATCAATTTTAATAATAAATTGTAGCTTCCAGCTTGCCAGAGAACAAATGTACACCACGGGATAAAATCTGCTCCAACATGAGAGTAGATCCAGAGCAGGCGCAGAGAGTGGCCAGCTCACACGGCAAGGGCTGGCAAAGGGGGGCTGGCAGGCTCTCTGACAGCAGCCTGAGCCAGGTCATGCCCAGGCAGAGCAGCTGTGCCTGCTCTGGCCAGGTCCTACCCTAATGTCCACTGAGGTCAGGCCCCAGAGACATCAACTGAAATGGTTTTTTTGGAAAAACACCAGAGCCTGTCTTCATAACAATTTATCATACACTCCATCTCTTTTATCTTCGACAGCAGAAGACAGTAACAGTAATTTGCACTGACGTCCTTCTTGTGCCCCTGCCCTTGAGCACCGTGACTGGGCCCTCTCCCACAGCACAGACACTGGATTTAGGTGCTGTGCTCCCTAGAGGTGTGCGCCTCTCCCAGGACACACCTGCTGGCACCCTGCCCTCACTCCCTGCTGCAGGCAGCCCTGTTCTTTGTCTCCAGGTTGCCCTGGCTGAGTAATGCTTCATGTGATGCCTTTTGAAAAAGCCTTTAAGAAAATCTTGTTAAGAAAAAGGAAAAGCAGAGGATAAAGGAAGAGTCACCCTGACTCTGGCAACACACGTGCAGATATGACAATGTAATATTACCAGTGCCAGAAGGAGCCTTATAAATCCAGTTCTGAACTCTGGCCTCTCCCAGTCATTTCCATCTTCCTCTGCCCTGAGCAACAGATATTTTTGACACTTGCAATTCTCCTGACACAACCCATCAATCTATTTTTGTCTCCCTTTGTTCCTTTTAAGTCACCCGAGGGATTTGGTCAAGTAAACTTGCCAGCCCTTGTAAGGTCTGTACATCCCACTGAGGCCCAGCTGCCTGTGCACGGTACAGATGTGGGCTCTCACCTCTGCAGCTCTGCTGAGGCTCTTCTGAGGCCCCAGCTGGGTGCAGCACAGTGGGATTAGTTCTGCTCTGCCAGGGGTGTGAACAGGATCATGTCCCCTATGAAATGCACTAATTGCACCTTTAGGTGAGACAGTGAAGAGGATGTTTTGCCTATCTGTGATATGAACAACATTATTCAGTCTAAAAGTCAAGATTATAGTAAGCTCAGATGTTAATCCTGATGCTTGATCTAGTGTTTCATCCCTAGAGGGTGGATTTCTTTTTAAAATCAAAGGAAAAAACCCTAATTTTTTCCTAATACATAAATTTTCAGGAGCATTTGGTGTGTACACATGTGCCTAGCTGTTTCTGGCAAACTCCAGTTTTCCTTTCTGAAAAACAGAAGCAAAGAATAAAACTCTCAATAAACCTAATTTCTGATATTTTCTGGTTTGGCTTGTGAACATAATAAAATATCACCACAAGTTCTGTTGGTTGCTTTTCTGGAAAACTGTCACTGACACAGAGGGAACAACAATGGAAAATTTTACTTGGGCAAACCCTGCCCCAAGCCCTATGGTACTTTTGATGTCAGAGGGCAACTTTCCCTGAGAGAGGCATTGCTCAGCTGGTGCCACCACAGAACAAGCTCTGCCAGGGGATGGAAGAGCACAGACACGGAGGCAGACAGTGGATTTGGGAGGTCTCAGGCCTGGCACTGGGGCAGCTGTGCCCTTACAAGCACAGCCAGGCTGAGGCATAGCCCTGCACTCTGAGGGTCACACTGCTCACCAGCCACCTGCAGCAGCTCCCATAGCCCCAGCACAGGTGCACACAATGGCCACAACCAGATTTTTGCCTGTACAAAGGGGCTGGAAGGGCAGCAGGGACACAGGGCAGCAGAGGGGAGCACCAGCAGCATGGCAACACAGCTGCTGTTGGAAGGGAAGGGTACAGCCCACCAGTGCCTGGGCATGAGTCTCCTCACCCTGTGCAGGAGAAAGCCAATGCACACAGGGGATCTCTGCTTACAGGGAGCTCTTTTCTCCTCTCTTTGCACCCAGAGTGGGTCCAGACCAGCGAGAGAGACACACACACACAATGTCTCCCCAGCCATGCTGAATTCAGAGCCTGTGGACGTGGAGAGGAGACTGTGTGACAGGATACGAGACCTTTCACCCTGAGGTGACGGGTCCCATTTCCAGCTCTGGCCTGGGTCACTGCTGACCACTTATTGACCTGACCACTGCTGACCACTGCAAGCCATTATTACTTGATGGCCACCAAGTATGAGGTGGCCTTGTATGAGATTATGTGGTGGTCTTTCACCCATCCTCTTGCAAAAGTCTTTTCGTTATCCCAACCTCATGTGTACAGGACTGTCTTAAAGACATAGAAAGCCCCTTTAGAAGTCTCTCTTTACATGTATTATCTAATCTCTGTTGTGTCAGGTCTAGAAAGTTCAGCTACAGTCTGAACTGCATCCACCTAGGAATCTCTTTCCAAATCATCTGCTTCTCATTTTGAAACATCAAACAGTATCCAATAACATGTTTGGAGAGTGAAAACTGCACTGGTATTAACTGGAGAACATCCTGAAGGATATTCTTCTGTAGGAGGCTCTACATTCTGGTGGAGAAAGCAGCAATATTTCTGCTTCCACAGGAGGCTGAAACTTCTTGAGGACTTTGGCCATCACAGACAGTTCTAATCACACTGGCTACAACAGCTCAGTGGAAACAGGTAGCCAAAAGCTTATTGGTAAATAAGCTAAATAAGATAAATTCATGGTGGCAATAACACATAATAAAGTGTAGTAAGTTATATCCTTATCATGTGAATAACACCTCTGGGGCATGCAGAGAAACACACGAACAATGGATCTTTCCCAGTTATCAAAAACTTCATATTTGGGGGAATATGAAAACAAAATAAAAGGACATATGAGACACAGGCTACCTGAGGGTTAGATGTCACCACATGAACTAAACCCAAGCAAATCTGTTTGGCCTGAATAATAACCACAACTGCTGGGTGACATTCACTCTGATACATCACCGTTTAGTGGTCCCCTGCATGGCCCCGTCCTTCTTGCCACTGCCCCAGGGTCTTCCAAGGTGCTTGGGAAATGGAATCCCTCTGGAAAGGTGCTGTGTGAGACAGCATGCACACATGGAGGCAGCTTATGGCCACGAGTTCCCGCTGCAGCAGGTAGCAGACAGCAGTGATGCTTGAAAGAGCATTCCCTTCAACTTCAGCCCACTGTGGGATAAGGCCCTTCACAGTTTTTAGGGATGAAAGCCTACCTGGGTGACACAGGTTGCTCCCCAAAGCTTTCTCCTTTCAATGGAAAAGAGTATTGTCTATCCTGAAATGTCTGAGCCCACACTAAATTATTTCTTTTTAATCCTGGCATTATTCAGCATTTGGCACTTGTTTCTCTAGTGATTTGTATTTATGCTTATTCAGGGTGTGCTTCCATATACCCAGAGATCTTTTGAGCTGTGTCTCATTTCTCTGCCATCAAATCCAGGGAATACTCTTTTGTTGTTTCATAACATCAAAAGAGCTGAAAATACGTTTGTGTATGGGAAGCTCACAGGATGACATCACCCCGCCAACATACAGATCCCAGCTGAGCCAGAATGGTAAACATCTCACTCCTGGGCACTGTATTAAAATGGGTGACCTTAATTTGCTGGCCCTGGAATAATGAAGTGAATCTGACTGAGGAGTGCTGACTCAGCAGTTCGGGATTCAGGGGTTTACACAAACTTAGTGTTGATGGATCTGTAACCACTTCAGCGAGCTGACATCACCGTTACAGAATATATTGCTAAGTGGATCAATCAGGGGACAGCACCTGATTTCCCTGTGATATCATTTAAAGTAAATGTTAAAATTCTTTAGCGAGGTCTTTAGTTAACCATATTACTGTGACAAATATTTCTTTGCCTAGCACAAGTAATTAGAATTTAATCACTTAAACTGCATCTTAATTACCCCAAATGAATTGAAAGGACATTTAATAGCAAAGATTAAATTGCCTTAATGAACGATTTTTGCGACTACATCAATATTTTAATCGCGTCAGCCAGGTCCGGCCCCCCCCGCCCCACGCCGCAGCGGCACAGGCGGCGCCC
>VXAX01007135.1:4503882-4569323 GCA_013399835.1 Leptocoma aspasia
GCGGCCGCGCAGCACCGCGCCTAACGCCGCCGGGATTTAGGATCCGCGCCCCGGCCTGGGAGAGCGTCGATAAAATTCTGCGTATCAAATGAGCAATCATTTGTTGTGGTTACGTGTTGGGTAATGAAAGATGTTAGCGGGATCAATAAAAATGAAAACACTTTTACTTACATCTTGAATTACTGTTTTAAGGAGTGAGCTGTGGTGATGCAACAAACCAGAGAAAGATCTACAACCATCAAATGTCTTCAAATGAAATCAAAATGAACGCGTGTCACCCTGGGCTCACTCCCGGCCCCCGCCCGAGAGCTCTCCCTGTTCGCGTACCCCTCGAGGGCAGGGGGAGCCCCGGCCGGCCCGGGGCCGGGCCCGGCTCCCCTTGGCGAAGTCATCCCACCACGTCGGTTTATTTCTATTTCGAAAGAAAAACTCAGCTATCTTCCGGGGTGTCTAAAGGTCAAATAACAGGTCGTAGCCCGGAGCAAATGGGAATTTTAGAAGGACGAGGAGCCAGCCAGCTCCACGGCATCCTAAAAACTTTCCCTCGGCTGCCGCTAAATAATAAAATATCTACGCATCTCTATCGTTTATTCCCGCGTACAGCGACCCGGCAGGCACACGCTCGGGAATCCGTGCGACTGGGCTCTGCAGCGCACGAACCTGCGGAGGAACCTGCTCGCAATCGATCCCCCGACCCGCAATGGCCGTCGTAGCGCTGCTTAGCCCAGCTGAAATAAAAGCGGGGCCCTTATTAGCAGAAAATTATCGTGATCGATTTCGGGGACATTCACGGTGAATTTAGCAAGGAACAGCCCCAAACATGGAGGCTGCCAGTGCTCCGGGACCTCTCCCGCTTTCGGACGCGCCGGAGGGCAGCGGCCGCAGCCTGCGCTGGGCTGCGCGGCGGCGGAGAGTGCGCGGGGCTGCCCGGTCCCTACGCGCGGCCCCCGCGCGGGACCGACGGCCGCTCTGCAGGCGCGGAGGCGCCGGACGAGGCTCCCTCCCCCGCCTGCGCGCACCCCGCTCNGCGGCTGCCACGCCAGTCCCATTAAAAAATAAAGCACCAAACCCTCACAAGGTGTAGGAGACATCTTTTATTGGACCAACTTAAACGCAAGAATTTACAGCCAGAATTACACGATCTTCATCAGCCCAACAGGCACCAGAGGCAGAGGCACAGGCAGCAATTTGTGTATTCCCTGGGTCTGCAGGAGCTGAGATGGTTTTGGTGGAGAGAGGGGATGGGAGAGAGGATAGACCCCCTTTCCCTCCAAAGAGCCTCAGTTTGTGGCTCAGGTAAAAATAAAAATAGGAAAAAGAAAAAAGAAAAAAACCACAACGAAAAATCTCTTCAGCGCCCCATTTTGCTCCATCTTTAAGTCCAGTTCAGGATCAATTCTTTCCCTTACATCCCCAGCCATAAACCAACAGCTTCCAGCTAAACCTTTTAAAGGTTAAAAGGAACAAAAATAGAAATAATAATCAAGGGGTTTTTCTTCTCCTCCTGCTTGTAGGACAGCGCATTTTGGTCAGTCTAGCCTTGCATTTAGGGATGCTACTTGCATTTGAATAGCTGCCTGGCTGGTTATGGATCGGGAGGCTATGAGAGGAATCAGTATGCAAATTGTTTCAGTTACAATCGAAGGGTTCGATCTGGAGAAGGTGCCTGAGCGGAAGTCGCTGTCAGCCAGCGGTGCATTAGGCTGCCATTGCCTCCGCCGTCTGGGCCTGCTCTCCCTTTCCCTCACCCTTTTTTATGCTTGTGTACAGGTTTCTCCGGCGGTAATTAAAACATACACACAAATCAGGGGCTGCTGCATATCACGTTGGTGCCTTTTGCAGGCTGCGGGCACAGGGAAAGGGGGAGTGGAGAGAATATATCGCCGTGCTGCTGGGGTTATTATTATGCAGCAAGGGTGAGGCGATCAGTGAAATAAAACATTTATAAATGGTTTCGTGCTTACAGTAGGAGAGGTGGGCTGGGGAGGTGGGGAGGGGGGGGGCGCCCGGGCGCTGATCACACAGTGCAGGCTGCAAATCGATAACCCTTTCCTTGTAATCCCAGTAATTGTGGGAATCACGGCTCTCCGTTAAAGGGACAGCGGGCTGCAGCGCGGGGCGCGGGGGCTGCGCTTGCACAGCCTCTGCTCCCCGAGGGCTCAGCCTGGGCTCCCCGGCTCTGCCTGGGAGGCAGCTGGCAGGGCTGCGGGCAGGAGCAGGGGCAGCCTGGCCCCACCGAGCACCATTTCCACAGAGCCCTCGGCGGCTGCAGTAAGGCCCATCCTGTCACCTGTGGCATCCTCCTCCCAGGGCCGGACATGTCCAGAACCCCCGGCTGGAAGCACGGAGGGGAGCGGGGGCAGCCCCCGGGGGCGCAGGCAGGGGAAGGGGCCGCCCACAGCTGTGTCTGCCCTGGCCAGGCTTCTTGTGGCTGCCCCACGTCCCCACGGAGCCTCGGCAGCCCAGCCCAGCTCCTTCCTCTGTTCTGGCACTGCCAGGAGCAGCGGGAGGCCTTGGGCACTCTGTACGGGTCAGCTCTCCATGGATTTAGTGATATTTTGTCGTGTGGCAGAAGGATGAACTCTGGTGAGGCGCTGGCTGGAATCATGCTGGTGTGAGTTGTCCCTGGCCCCGAGGAGTCCCCAGCGCAGCACCCAAGGCCAGCCCCGCGCACTGCCCCGTGTCCCCCAGGTGTGTGGCTGCGGGGCCGGGGTGCCAGGCAGCCTCCGGGGCGGCCGGCGAGGGGGGTGCGTNCTGCCTCGCAGACGAGAAGAAGTTCAAATGTTAAATGCTCTCCGGCCCCGGCTCATCCAGGGCACTCGCCTTTGGAGGCAGCGGAGGGGTGAAGGGCATCAGTCATTAGCACTTAGATTTCAGCTCCGAGGCTGACCCTGCCTTCTGTTGGGGGATTTTGGCCTGAAAAGCCTTAACCCTTCCAGGGCAGCCCCCTCCCCTCTCCAACCCCCACCCGGGTAGCCCCAGGCTGGTGCTGCCTGACCAGGCTGCTCCCCACAGCTTCCCGGTAGTCTGGGGCTGCCCCCCGGGCAGGTGGGTTTGGGGGAGAGGAGGGATCCCCGCAGCCCTGCCCACAGCCGGCCGCTTCCCTGACCCCGTGGAAAGGGTAAGGCAGGGCAACAAGTCAGGGCCAGCAGGGAGCCACGCCGCGGAGCCGAGCTGGAGGCAGCACACGCGCCCTGCCCACCCACGGCTGCAACTCCTGCGGGGTGCCTGACACCCCCTCTCCTTCTTACAAACAGACCAGAACAAATTGATGAATTGAGTTTCCACTATGCTAATTTGGACATTATAAATATTTAACTATCAACCCTAGCAGCCAGCCAGAGAGGGCTCCTCTCTTCTTTACATGCCACTTAATCTAAAGTAAATGTTTGCCCCAGAAGTGGCTAGGGCAATCTGAGCATCTCATTCCCTGCCCCTTCCTCCCTCAGGGGAGCCCTGAGGGTACAAAAGGGAGTCTTGTCACGTTTGACTCATTTTGCAGAGTCTCCCTGATAGCCTTCCTCCTTGTTTTGGGTGTGTTAAGAAGCTCAGCTGAGGCAGAGATTGAGCTGTGGTTTCTGCCTAGGAGGATTCTGACATGGTGCCTCAAATCAGAGGTCTCTGGCCACATCACCTGACACTGGGCTGCTCTGCCTGGAGCAGATTTCACATGTATTCAGAGCTGGAGAGATTCCTGACTTTGGATCAAGACAATGAAGGATGAGTTTTCATTCTCTTTCAATGAAAACAAATTCCTCTGTCTCATGAAAACCTACAATATTTATAATTTCAGTGATTATACCTAGCAAGTGAACCCCTCTATGTCCTTCATTTCAAGGACAGATTGTATGCTCCTCATGACATCAGGATTTGGTACGTTTGGTAGATTTTCATGTTTGATATACTTACTGTTTGCTGCTGAAGGGTAGTAATTTTCTCTTTCAACATGGTAACACATCACAAGTGTTCATTAATGATCGCAGAGCTTTGTTTATCTGGAGGGCTTGAGGAGCTCTTTAAAACTCTTGTCTGTAACAGTCTTGCAAAGTTACTCACCTTAGAGGCTGTAGAAGCAAAGGAAAATGTCACCTGGAGTAGTGCAGGGGTTTGTGGGGCTCCAAGCAGCTCATCCGGGGCTTGGTCTGGCATTTTTAAGGCATTTGTGTGGCAGCAATGTCACTCACATGATGTGGTAGGTCTTGGGAAGTTGCCTTTCTGTTTCTGAGCTCTGTTAATTTGTTGGTGAGCAGCTTAGGATCACTGTTACTTAGGCTGACTCGACCTCTCACCTGCTAGCAAAAAGTGAAGTTCTCCTCTAAAGGAGAGTGTCCTGGTGCTTTGGTACAGCCCTGGGGCAGACAGGATGTACCACTGCCCACTGTGGGCTCACATCCCTCCTGACAGCCCCTGACCAAGCACAGAGCATAGCAGGATAAGACAAAGGCTTGTCCTGTGCTAGATGTGTCAAGAAAATATGAGAACAACCATGGGTGTTATTACTTGAGCATGCACCCGAACATGACATCAATCCCTACATTAAAATACACACATTACATTAAAATACACACAACAGGAGATGATATCCCACGTGCAATGATCCTGCAAATCTGTGTGGCTTCCCTCACACCTTCATCTCTCAGTTATTCAAAAACGCAGGGAATGCTGGTGTATTTATGTGCTTTCTTGCTCTCCCTTGCCTAGGACAAGCTGGCAGCAGCCTGGGAAGGTCCTGGGAGAAGGGACAGTGCAGCCCATTAGGGTGTAAAAGCAGGGGGGGTGCTGCACTGGAGATGTGAAACACTAGTTTGCTGTGGGGTCAGATATTGGATTATCAACAAAAGTGGATCCCAGTCACATGACAGATCTTACATTTGCTGTCATAAAATCTATCATTATTTAATAGGCATGGAAATCAAATTCTTCTGTGGACTGTGAAGCAAGAATCTTTAAAAAATGTCTGTTTACCACAACAGACAACGTATTGATCATTAGTTTTGAGACCTCACAGGCGATTCAGATGTGTGTGAACACAAGCTGGCAGCTTGCTTTGCTTTATTCATTGCCCAAAATCAAACCCCGCCAACTGCCACACACTCAGCTTTCCAATCAGATAGATTTAAATTTCTTTACTTTAAAGACTACTGTTTTGTTAAAGACAAATAACAAGAAAATTGTATAGCACCAACCTGCCTTCTGGTGATGCTGCTGTTTGCAGTGATACTGACAGGTATGCACAGTGAGGAGACACTCCTGCCTTTTGCCACAGAAGAAAAACTGCCTTCTCTGAATGCAGCTGACCTGGTATTTACCACTGTGAACAGCCTCATCCATTTTGGCAGCACAAAGGGGCTGATCTCCTCCTGACTTGAGTCAATATAATTATTTTCCCTGGTATTAGGGGCACTGGAATGGGTGGAAGGTGGACCAGGTTGCTTTATTCTTTGCAAAGTCTAAAAGCACTGTTTCCATCCTTCAGCCTCCCCATTTTTGCCTTGGGATCCCTGGATGAGAGTTGTGAGATGAAAACAAAAGGAAAAGTTGCAATGCTGGTGTGGAGCATGTGGGAACTCGTGTGGGTTACAGCACCCTGTCAGAACCTGCTCTCCTCCAGCCAGAGACAAAGCTGGCTCATCCCTCCTCTGTGCCCTGGCAAAGTAGGGCTCTCCTAGGTAAGGATTATTAACAGCAGATCACTGACTTGTGATTTGTACCAGATTTCCTGATAGACACTGTAAATCATCTCACATGGATTACTATGGAGTGTTTATAGATGTGTTTTTCCATATCCATCAGCTGCCATGGCTCCATGGTCCCCAGACGGAGCCCCCTCTGCCCCTGCCAGCCAGTGGCACCTCTGTGACACCCAGCACTGAGAAGAGGAGGGGGAGCGAGCGCTATCTCCCTCTAGCTTCAGAACTAGCACAGTCTTTAATCTGTGCATATTTTAAGGTGTGGGGATCCCATAAATCCTTTCACATCTGGGATCGCTTGTAATGGCCAGTGTCAGGAGTTTACAGAGGAGCTTTCCTAAGATCTAGTGCCCAGAATCAATAGCAGCTGCAATTCCAGGCAGGGGGATAGGCTGAATCCCGATTTGATTCTCAGGTGTTTTCAATTGTATTTCCAGCAAAAAATTACTGTTGTTAAGTGATTCTGCTGGTCTGGTCGTGCCTTTTGAAGTTCCCTTTATTTCTTTGAGCTCAGATTCCTTGAGATCCTCTAGCTGCTCCGTCCCCAAACCCGCATGTATCTAATAAACCTGACAGCTTCCCAGCAGATGTCTCTATCTTCTCCATTTTCTCCTTTATCGAGGGGACAGACTTCACTGGAGAGTGCATCTTAGCAAGTGAGGCCAATGAGACTCTTTAGAGAGCTCCCAGAGGCCCAAGTCATCCACTCCAGCCATGAAAGAGCAAGGGGACCTTGTGTGGCAAGGCAGGGTTTGACACACCCTGCAGCTCACATTTCTTCATTCTCCACTTCCCCCTTGCCCTTGCATAGTGCAGCTGACAGCAGCAGCTCCCATCTGCCTGCAAGGATGCATGCTGCTCTGGGGTGAATTTTTTGAGGTTTCAGCCACCCCACCTCCCTATGGGGAACACCTCCCATCATTAACAGCATCACCATCCCTGTTTGTGCAGAGCACTGCCTGGGAGCACCAGGAAAATGGAGTCTGGGGAAAAGGGCTCTGTTGTACAGCGTGCCTTTGGCCTCGGGCACAGTGTGCCTGCCAGGACTGCTGGTTGGACTCTGCCCCCTCCATGAGGTGCTTCTGGGCCTGTGCTAAATCACAGGCAAGTTGGGGCCAGACGTGGGGCTGTCCCTGTTTGCTCTGAACTGCCTACATCTGAATTCCTTGTGGGTGGAAGAAAGGAACATGGAGGTGATGGGCAGCATCTGTAATAGGAAATTGCTGTCTGCAGATGTGTGTGTGAAGGAAAGCCTGTGTCAGAAAATGGTATCAAGGGATAAATTCCACACGTGAGTGAATCCATCTGAGTGTAAGACCCAGCTTGTGCATTTTTCTCAAGAAGGAGCCAAACAGCTTCAAGGATAGCAACCCCTTCTATGAATGACATGGTTTCCCCAGCATTGCCTATGCTTACTCAGTAGGAGAGAAGACATCAGGCAAATAAACAGGTGTTTGGCCCATCTTGGACCAGGTTTTGAATTCTTACTCCTTTTACATTTAGGTGGAGCTATGCTGGCAGTTTTGCTCAAGTAAGGGGTTTGATTACATTCCTCTTTTGAAGGAGCAATGTGATAGTGTCCAAGCTGAAACACTTCTTGAAAAAGACAATATTCTCTCCTGGCTGGCTCTGCATTGTGTGCAGTGGGAGATGCTCCTGTTCTTTTAAAACAAGGCCTTGCCCATTGACTACAATGGAAAGCAGCTTGTTACCACATCTAAGCATAGAAATTTCTTCTGCCTTTGCTTTACACAAATGGAAATCTGATTGCTCCTTCTAATCTTCCCCAGTACACCTGGTGCTGGAGGGACCAGTGACAACCTGGCCCTGATAAAGACTTCAAGAGTGCACCTATTATCTATACCCCAGAAAAACCCCGATCATGTGGGAATAGTTAAAAGTAAGAAAATATATAACAGGTCATCCATCTTTCAGCTACAGTCAGCTCAGAGGTGGGAACAGATTGACACAGCTGGGTGCAGCCGTCCCACTGGAGCCTCCACAGGCTGGCCAGAGCACAGCCTGAGCCCTGCCCTTGGAAGCTGCTTGTCTGCCAGGCCCTGGCTGCCAGCCCTGGGATGGCCAAAGCACTGAAGCTGCTTTCTGCCAAGCCCACTGATGAGATACTGAGACCTGAGGCTGGGTTTGGTTCCCTGTCCTGGAGGTGCCTGTGGTGCCTTTTCTCGATCCAGCCCTGGCACTGTGCTGAGGCCAGTGCTTGCTGGCAGAGGCAGGGAGCTGGCTGGTGCCTGGGGCAAGGGCTCTTGGGCACTGCAGGCAGGGCAAACCCTTGCTGCCACCCGGGGCTGCTGCTGCAGAGAGCGTCGTGCTGGGGAAGCAGCTGGATGCTGAGCAGTGCAAGCCTTCATCTGTACACTGCTCTCTGGGTATTTGCTTGTACATGGTACTGTTGTGGGCAGGGTGTAACCCCTGGCCTCCAGTGCAGATGGTTGCATGAAAACAATTAATCTTTTGGAGAGCAGTGAACGGAAACATTAGTGCCTCGACCCCTAACACAGGTGAGCATCACTGCCCAGCGTGAAGGTTTGTGTGCACAGGGAGCTTTTGCTGACTGCAAGCTTTTTCAGGCTTGTGGGTCTGTAAGAAAAGGCAGAGACAGATGGAGAAATGGATATAGGGATGCAGAGAAGCATTGCATTCTCCTGGACAAGCACTGGGGCAGGAGCCCTGAGAAAAGCCAGTGTGTCCTGCTGGGTGCAGGCTGCCCAAGGGGCTGGGAGAGGTGGGCAGCAAATACCCCTTGCTCTGACTCCTGCTGTGGAAAAGGAAGCGTGACATGGCTGTTTGCTCCTGGCAGATAACCTGGAAGCCATCTAACAAATACCCCAGCTTCACCTATTATCCCAGGGGGAATCAACCATCTGCAGTTTTGCTAGCTGTGCTGGACAGGAAGGGACAGTTCATCAGCAATTTATACGTTTGGTTTGTCTCCTAAAATGGATCTTTCCAGCAGCAGGATGTGTCATTTCCCTGTTGAGATGCTCCTGCTTTCACAGTGGTGACTCCCAAGCCAATCACTCCCAGCGTGAGCTGGAGTTACCAGCATATGTAAATGATGTAAATAAGCTGCAGGAGCAGGGTCACATAACTGTTTTGTTAGGTTCTGCCCTGTCAGCCCTATTTCATGGATTCTGACAGAATATTAACATGTTTGCATATGTAAATGTGTTAAAGAGAGCATCAGCTGAGGGAATACATTAAACCCAGTCGTCCTTCCAAGTTGATTTAATCTGACAGCACCTCCATTAAAAAAATAAAAAGCATCAGTTTTCCTTTTGTGACTTGATGTACAGTAATTAGCTTGTTAGAGCAGGAAACACCTCCTTTCATAATTGATTTTGCACCCCTTTTACTTGGATATCTCTGACAAGCTGTTCCTTGCTCCCCAAGGACACCATCAGTACTTCCCATGTGTTTGGAATTTCATGAATGTGAATAATGAATATGATTTATCCCTCCCACACTCCCATGCACAGATAATATATGTAGCCAATTTGTGAACTGGACCTCGCCTCAGAAAGATTGGTGTCAAAATATTAATAGTGTAGTGGCCAAACGTGCACAGGAATTAGGGCCCAGCTAAGCAGAGATTTTTGGGGCATTAGTGAGATGGGAACAGGTTGCAGCACGTGTTTGTCACTGGGGAGGAAAGAAAGAATGAAGATTTTCTGAATGGTCCTGTGTATCTAAGTTAGCATGCCAAATTGGTTGCTTATTACAGCTGGCACAGTGCCTTAGTGGGCTAATGTGTTAATAATGTGTAATGTTTCTCTTAGGCAATGGCACCACTCTTCATTAGCACATCTCAAGCCCTGTCACTGTTGCTTAGCTCAACATTTTGTTTCTGATGTTCCAGTGAGGGTATTTGAAATCAGGGTTTCAGATCTGCTAATACATGTCACACACTCTTTAAAAATGGATTTTAAAAGGGCCTCAATAATTTTATGGCTACTAATAACATTTGTAGCTATGTGAGCTAAGCTAATGATAAGAGTAATCAAATTTCATGTTTCACGGCATAAAATGAGCAACTGTAGGGGTCAGGAAGGTATTCACTCCCTGCCCTCCTCCCCTGGGAACCACTGTCTTTTCCAGTTGGTTCAGTAGATGAGCAGAGTTTGGGATGGGAAATAGCACAGTGCTGCAGGGAAGTTCAGGTCCTGTACTGCACATAGCAAGGATCTTATCTGTAAGAATCAGAATTTTGGTTTCAGTTGGCAAATGGAGCAAAACATTTGGACCACACATTTGTTTCACACTGATTACCTCTCACGTTGGCATCCAATATGTGGGGTTGGGTCTCCCCATTTTTGTGCCTGTTTACTCAAGTCCCCTGAACTTGGACATAAGAGCCTTATATTTCTGAGAGGCCCCAGCACAGCCACGTAATTCACATCCTAATTTTTCAATCAATAAAGGTGCTTGCTTAGACTTCCCTCAAATTCCTGTTTTCACTCACTGTATTAGCAAGTACGCACTGTGTTAACAAGTTTGAGCATTTCTTTAACACAGAGGGGCATCCAAGAGTGCCTGGAGCCACCAGCAAACACCTTCCTTGGCAGGTGCCCCTGCAGGACTGCAGTGGGGAGAAGCACCAGTGCCTGCAGGGGCCCTCCCTCGCCCCCAGCCTGGTGCAGCTTGCCCGACTGCGGCGTGCCCGGCACTGAGCGGCAGGGCTGGAGCCAGGAGACCGGCATTTGGCAGGGCAACAAACTGTTTAACTGCTTTGATAAAGGCTTCCCCTCCCTTTGCCAAATTGTACCAAGAGCACTTTCTAGCACCCATACTTTTAGTGTTTTCTAAATGTGTTTTCTAAAGCCTTTTAGTGCATTGCACCAGTGATGCAGTGATGAGCCTAAAAGGACTCACTTAACACGATGAGTTATAAACCAGATTGGAGATGTGCTGAATAAAATAACCCAGCAGAGACATATCTGTATTTTTTGAATTTTAAATTTTTTTTTATTTTTATTTTTTAAAAAAGCTATTTTCCAGAAAACCTTGGCATCAGGCATTTTTTGAGGCTCAGAGTAGGTTGCCACGAGGAGGGGGTTTCCTGGTACATCAGGGAACATAATGGGAAAGGCTGAAGTTAAAGACCCTTTAATTGAGGCCTTCAGAATGGTAAGTATAACACTGCATCGCTCTGTTTAGGGGATTTTGAGTATCTCTACCATCAAGGCTACATTTGTCTGTAGGATTAATCACTTTTTGATCCAGAGGGTTTAAGACAGACAGCTTACTAGGAATGTGCTGCATGGCTCTCCCAGGCTGGCAATTAGCTTTGTTTCTTCATATTCTCTTGTTTATTATATCCTACTCCATGTCTTTTTTTTTTTCCTGACCAACATGTTAATATACAAATTCATTTAAAATTCATTTTAATCCATTTTAATCCATCTTTAACTGTGCAGAGGGCTTTTAATAAAGTCTCTGTGTCAAATACAGAAAATGAAAAACTCCTGCTGTTGAGCAGAGAGCTGGTTTGTACATCGATGGTAATGTAAAAAATCATTGGAAAAACTCAAAGACATAATTTTGCTCTATTTTAGGGCTTTATCTCTAGACTTGCTGAGATCCTTCTACTTGCTGGAAGACCCTCAAGAATCTGAATTATACCCATTACATTTGACTTCGATGCAAACAGGTTGTTTTTGGACATTGTTTGTACCTCACATGAAAGAATTTGTAAATCAAGGTAGCTGTGCATGGACACCCACTCAGGTTCCTTCAGAGGCCCAGAAATGATCTCCTGCCCTTGACAGGCTCTTTTCCCCTGAATCCCAGTGGCCCTGAATGGCAGAGAAAGCACATACCCCTGTGTCCCATTACACAGCTTTTTCTCCCATGCTCCTAGTCCTTTACAGACTAGCACAGAAGGTGGATGATGTCTTTATTTCCTTATCAGGTGTGCTGTGTGAATGGGAGTGGACAAGCAGGAAACAGTCCTTGAGCTCTAGGCCAAAAATATCCCTCAATGCTGTGTCTGTGAGGCATCCATGTGAAGTTCCCACATGGGATTGCACATGTATGGGACTTGTGAGCTGCCAGCAAATAACACAATACAACACAACACAAAGCCCCCCAGATCTGGCAGCTTGCTTTGGGGCTGGAAACAACCCAAATATACTTGAGTGCTACCTAAGGGCTTAGAGTTTTCCTGTTTCCAGATGTGGCTTGGCCCTGAATCTGTTGGATGGCCTTGGTTAATCAAGTTCACTGCTCTGCATCCATTTCCCACCTGGCTACCCATGGGAGTGATGCTGGCCACCTTTATCCAGCATTTTGCTGTACCCTGAGGACAAGCACAATCTCAGGACTGGATATTGCTGTGTAGAACAGCACACAGTTGATGTAACTACAGAGTCCCAAGCCAAAGCTTACTGACATACATGGGACTGCAATGAATTGACTTTGGTCGGTTTTGGATCAGATGCTCAAAGCTGTAAAATTTTTTTGGCCTTATAACATCCCCAGTGTGAAGTTACTAGCACAGTCAGAACTAGATGCAGCACGTACTGTGCTTTTCTGTCGCAAACAGTTTGTCTTCCTTTTTCTTGGCTCTTCCCTTAATAAATGTAACTCCTTCTCCTATGGCTCAGGCGTTGTGTTGAACCACGCCGACAAATGTTCTCAGGTTTTTAAAATATTCGGTATTAAAGAGATCAGGCCAGATGTGTTCTGCTACCTTCATCACTCTAGGTTGTGTACTCTGTGTTGAAATGATTATTGTCATCACCCGGTGAAAGGCAGCTGATGAAAGACTCTCTCCCCCTCTGATGAGCTATCTATCCACCCATGCCTGGTGCAGAGTGCACA
The DNA here is from genome assembly GCA_013399835.1 of Leptocoma aspasia. Lineage (NCBI taxonomy): Eukaryota > Metazoa > Chordata > Aves > Passeriformes > Nectariniidae > Leptocoma > Leptocoma aspasia. Next base: position 4,516,413 of record VXAX01007135.1, read on the forward strand.
GGTTTTGTTTTTGAATGATATATTGCTGTGTCAAAGTGGCTTATGTGCTGCTTAAACTTGCACTGGTGAATGATAGAGAGTGTGTATTAAACACTCTCCCTGCAATGGGAGCTGTATTTTCTCATCTCCATCTTTGGGAGCACCAAAGCCAATCCGCCCTGGGAGCCCAGCAGGCACTCCTGGGGCAGAGTCTGGGTATCCAGTGCTCACACTGGACACTTCTATAGAAATACTATCAGATACCACTTAAAGTCTTTCTAGAAGACACAAATGTTCTTTTTGCCCACCCTATTCTGTTGATAAAGGAAACTGTTCTACATGACACATTTTGATATGTTTTGGATTTGGGTGCATTTCCCATAAATCCTTTCCTGTTTTCAAGTACTATAGCTTTTGTTTCCCAACTTGTCCCCCTTTCACTCCACTTTATTACTTTTTTTTTTTCCCCCAATTCTTTGCAAGGTTAGCAACAATTCCTAAGAAGAGATAGTAAAAGAGAAATTCCATTTTGGTTGTACTGACAGACTTCCAAACCATCTTCTGAGGAAGTGTTTGATAAACAAAACACATTAAACCAACATTTTACCTTGAAAAATATTTTGATTGGAAAACTCAGTTCTCAAAGCCTTCCACACTTCCACAGTCCTTCAGTACATCTGGTAAATTCCAGCGTCCCTGAGCAGAGCCCATAACATGAATAAGACCTTTCCAAACAACTGAGAAAAATTAAAAAACCCAAGACACAGATATTTTCCTTGTGTAGTGACACAATCGAATACTTAACCAAAAATAATGTAATGAAAAGTCTAGGTCACAAAATGGAGTGCTGCAGCCTGGAAAAATAGTTTTCTGACCTTCTGGATTTCCTCTATTAGAGGACTACTGTGCAGTGAGCAAACCCTATTTCTTACAACAAAGAAATTTAGCAATCTGGAGGCTGTGTCACCTTGCTGGCAGAAACACTGAGCGGCAATAGTGCTGAAAGCCAACACTAATAGCTGACACCAAATTAAACTGCCAGGGTTTGTGTGATGTAGTTCTGTCACCCTTTGACACATTTGATGTGAATTCAGAGGCTTCTGCTGTAAACTCATCAGCAGAGCTCATGACGCATCATCTTTACATATCTGTCCATCCACATTTGTCAGCAAACTGTGAGCCTCAAATGACTCCAGCGATTGGGATATAGATTGCTTTACCTCCACGTATAGTAAATAGAGTGTTTTAACACTTGTGATACCCTCAGCTCCAGCTTTTTAACTGACTAAGTCTTGTTAGCTGCACTTCAGCCTTCCTGCGTCCACGCTGAACATGGTGATTGATGAGGGCTGATTATGGCAGTGGGGTGGCCCATCCCTCCTTAACTTGTGGCTCAAATCATCTCCAGTTTGCCCATGCAGAAGAGCAGCAGGCACACTCCTAAGTGTCTTCATGAAGTGCCTGATTGAAAGGCCACAGCCAATTAGGTTGAGCTGAAATGGACACTTGCAGGATATCTTTGGCTCCCAATTCCCTGCGTGGTGCCTGCAGAGAGCAGGCACTAGAAAAGTGCTGATAGCCCTCACATCTGCTTGCATCACCCAACAGCTCTCAGCTCCAGGGACCAGTGTTTCAGCCTGGGAACCAGGCAGGGTGGCTGTGCCCCCACCTCACAGCTTTGGACCAGGAATGGCCCCAGCAAGTGCCAGGGCTCAGATCCTGATGCAGCAAACTGCTCACAAATGCAAGGCATGCTGCTGTGGCAGTTGTTGACTGGTGACAAATAAATAATCTCCCTGTAAAATAACACAGCACTTCAAAACAAAAACAACCCCCCACACGTGCTTCTCCTTGGGCAATTCAAAGGAGATTTCTAATATTTGGTTTTCTCTAAACCAGTTAGTGTTTTTGCAGTTTCAAATTGATGCCTTTTGGTTAAGAGCTCCTAATTTTGCTGTTAATTTTGGACTTACTGAGGTAATGAAAGCAGGTCCCCTCATATGACAAGAAATTCTGCTGGGTTGCGTGTGAATGCTGGCCTTGATGTGATGCTCTAAGCAATGCTGAAGAGACTCCCCAGGTTTGTGCCAGCTTGTCTCCCCTATGGACCAGAAAGGAAAAAAGGGTCTGCAGTTTCTGTTTATGGTATTCTGTCTCCATGGTACTTAACATATTTTCTATCTTCAATACCATCTTATTTGCCACATACTGCCCTAGTATTGTACACATTTTGTTCTACTGACTGGCTTTGCTATCAGTGTAAATTACCATGGAGAGAAAGCTGTATTTAGGCTCACAGGAGAAACAAACAGATCAAGAACAATAAATCAGATTCATTTTTTTATAAATCCGTTTTAACATATGGCTTAAAAGACTACCTTTATAAGGTAGTATGCATTAAATCACACTTATTCAAATGTGAGCTACAACAGAATGGGAACAGAAACATGATGTCCTACAAGAAAAACCACTCTATTTTCACCCTGTGTCTCCAAACCTCCTGCTTGTATAATTGGCATAAAAACATTGCACAGTGTCCCATGTTCCAGTAACACTTTGCACCACTAGAATTATTTCCAAAAATGGTGATAGAAGATTACATTTGCTGTTAAGTATTATAAACTCCATAATTTTGTAAAAAATTAGGGGAAAAAAGTATAAGCTTTAAAAATATTTCCTATCAACTTCCACTGATGCTTTGTGACCTGCTTCATTTGGCAACTGCTGTGGAGTGCCACTTGGCTTGTGTGATGGACGCATTTTGAGCTCTCAGACTGAGCACCTGGGATTTAATTTGACACCTTGAACATCATACTCCTGTCCTCTGGAAATGTCTCCTTGTCAAGATTTGTTCCAAGGCCTGCAAGAACTGAGCACAGCATTAAAACAGAATTAGGAACATCCTTTCTTTCTCTCCTTGGTGTAGAGTGGCTCCTATCCTAGGTGCCTCAGGAACATGTGGGTGGCCAGGAGGGACCCAGACTGGCCAAACTGGTGCAGCTGAGAGATGCAGCCTCAACCTGCACAAGCCTTGGGGCATCTGGGGCTGGCTCCATGCACAGGGGGATTGTAATGGAAACGCTGACAGCTCTTAATAGTTATGACATCTAGGCATCCCTGTAATTACTGCACAGAGGCTTCTGGCATGCAAACAATATTAGGCTACATCTTGTGCCTGACTTGTTTTATCTCTGTGGCAAAGCTCCTGAGGACAGGACATCATCACTTCTCCTCACGTTTTTAAAACACTGGTTGTGCTCTCAGCAGCTTACAGATACTTACTAGCAGCAGTGGCAATTGGACTGATTCAATGCTTATCTCAGTTGCCAGATTTCCTGTTAATAGACTGTAGAGTCCAGTGCAAGGTGCTCAGTGGACAACCCTCTCTGCAGTGTCCCAGAGAAGAGAAACCTTAAACCTGCACCTACAAAAACTATTTATAAATGCACCTGACTTTAGCTTTTGTGTCATGTCATCACTGGGACCAGGGCTCTTTGTCCTTTCTTGCACCTTCCTGGCTGGCAGAGGGAAATACAATTCTCTGTCTGCAAAGGGACTTGTGCCACCTCCTGTATTTGGCACTTTCTAAAGTAGTGGACAATACAAGTCTTACGAGTACATTTTATGGCACTCTAGGCCACGAGTTAAAATGGGTCATGAGATGCAAAGCAGCCATCTCTGACATTGCCTGGACTGTGGCCAGTACACCACAGCATTTCTGCAACTGCATTGCTTGTATGAGCAATAGCTACCTGGACATAGCACGACATGACAAGCAAAACCACACAACTGAGCAGCAGCCCCCTGGCTCCCCTCACACCTCACCTCCAGACGCTGGAAGCACCAGTGCAGGAAAGGCTGCAGCTCGTGGGAAGCAGGCAGTGCTGACCAGGGAAGTGGTGAGGCCCAGAGATGTGTTCCCCACTCAGACTTCAGCTCTCAATGAGGCAACTTCATCCTGCATCTCCTTCCCCTTGGGAGCAGGCTCCAGCACAAACTGCAGCAGCCCAGTATCACGTCCCACCCCGACCCTGGAGGTAACTGGATTTAGGGTGGTGCCCTGTCAGGAGCCTGTGCGTTGTGTGCATGGCAGATGGAGAGTTTCACAGACCTGTCAGAGAAATATTTAAACTAATTTAAATAAGTTCTCTGGATAATTAGATATCGTAGCACCCTCTTCTGGCTTTCTGCATTCCCTGGGCTGTGGCTGTTTCTCCTCTTTGAGACCATTTGGCTCATATGGGTTTCCTGGTCACGGTTTTGAGGTTGCATCCATCCCAATCCTCTCCCAATTTCTATAACCTCATGGCTTTCTAGCAGAAAGACTCCTCAAACCCATGTTTCCCACACAGAGTCCCTTCACTATTAACCTTTTTGTGCAACCTTTTTAAAGCAGAATCTCTTTTCTTATTTTTTTTTCAGTTGGTGATCATGGAAAAGCCCTGACTGAGCACATTTGGTGTAGTTCTGACTGTACTGCTGTGGAGAGGGTTACCTGTGAGAGCAGAGAGGGATCCTGTGTGAGGAGCAGGGGCTGCCTCAGTGGCTCGGAGCAGCAGAGTGGGGAGGGCCCCCACCACCCCCAGTGCTGCTGCTAGGGCAGTCGGGGGCCTTCACACAGGTTTTGGGGAGTGCTGCTTCCTCTCTGATCTCCTCATTGTGAACCCAGAAACAAGCAATTACAATTCATAATGTGGGTGTGCAAAATTCCCTCTAAGAACTAATTAACTGTGAGGACTAATATTTCTGGTTAAGGGTCCACAAATGTCATTATACTATTATAAAATAAACTATTGAAGAATAATTCACTTTTAAAATAAAACATTGCTTTCCTTTTACCCAGTAGGTTAAAGTACTTTGTTCCACGATATCAGCTTTAAATTTTTCATGTCAGGGTAAAAAGTAATTTCTAAATTATAATTTTAATGCAACTGACCATATTTCGTAATGATACATTTTGAACTCAACTTGTAAAGGTGTCAAAAGAAAATATGTCCATTCCATAGAACAGACATAGAAATATCTGATTCACAAGAATGCAGTTGAAATAAAATAGTGCTTTTAAAAGTGCCAATTATTTATTTTAACTGTGATATTACAGCTGTCATTACCACCGTGGGAAATATTTTCTGTATTATTAGGGAAGCTTCAAATTCACCAGTTTCAAAACTCAGAATTTACAGGAACACGGCTGCAGGCTCAGCTGTGACTGCGGAGTGCTCCAAACACCCTGAGGTGGCTGGCTGCTCTGCAGGGTTGTCCCTGCCAATATGCACCTCTCACAATCATGGGCTGAGGGTTGGGGTGTCTGCTTGGAGCTGGAAACACTTGGAGAATGTCACCCGTACCAAACTCTGTGGATTTTTCGGCTGCAGCTTTGTTTTGTCTGTCTTGGCCTTACTTCCATCAAGCGAGCCATATTTCTCCTCACTCTCTCCTTGCAAAAGCAGCAAAATTGTTGAAGTAGTTTTTTTCCATTTTCATTGCCTGGCCCCATCTATGGGGCTGTGGAAACCCCCTAAATCACAGCAAACTCACAGGTCAGTGATGGCAGCACCACTCTGACAGCAAGAGGAGATCCCAGTGAGCGCACCGAGGGGACACGCATGCAGCACCCAAGAAAGACGTGTTCCTACCAGGGGATGCTCTGACTCTGTGAATGAAAACACAACTTCATCACTCTCCTGAGCACAGAGTTAGTGGGAAAAGCTGGTTAGATTCTCAGCAGTCAGACAGGAAAATGAGTGCCTCTTGGAGAGCAAAAGAGAAGAGGACTGGGATAGATATGATGAGGTTTGGCTCAGCACAAGTAAAACATTATCAGTAGCTTCTTCAGCTATGAGATAGAAAAGAAGACTGCAGAGGATATTACAGATTTAGACTTTCCTTTGTTATTTATACCCTCAAAATTGGACCTCTTTCAACCCTAAGCTAAATCAGAATCTCTGGTCCTTTATGTTTCCTTAATATTTTTTGTGTGCAGCTCATCTCTTTGAAGTATGACCCAGAGGTAGTACTTACTCAGCCCTTTGGCTTAATATTGGTGTTCAGTTAGCCCAAATCACTCCTCAGCCCTTTGTGGTGGCTGCTTTTTGGAATCTCTTGCTGGTAACTCAGTATAGCTTATACACCCAAGAGGTCTAATTGGGATGCTTTTCTCAGCTGTCTCCCTCAGTAAGGTTTGGTGCAGGCATCTTCTGGAGTTTCTGCCCCAAACACACCCTTACATCACTCAGTGTACCTCACTGTTGGCTGTGTGAGCCCCACAAGCTGGTGCTGGAGGAGCACAGCTGACAGGAGGCTGCTGCCTTAGGAACAGCAGCAGCAGCCTCCAAAAGCAGAATACTTTCTCCCTTCCAGACAAACATCTCTTTCCCCATTTATGATGGTCCAAAGGTCGAAGATAGCTGCTCTACCACTTACACAGCTCTGCTGAAGTTTTATGTCCTGGAATTGCTGTCAAGTTTAATGTTAGCATTTTATATAATGAAATAGCAGTTGTTACAGCTCTGCAACATGCATTAATTCACACTGAAAAGATTGAAAATTTCAGGTGAATTTTCCCAAACTCCTCAGACCTTTACCAATGGCCTTATATTGGATTAAAAGAGAAGTAAGCAGTATTTACTTGGGAAACTGAGCACCAGACATACCTGGAGAATTCTTTCTGAACCTAATATCAATGTATTTGAGAGGAAACCATCAGAATATTTACCCTTTTGTACAGCTTCATCGACCTTTTCTTACAACCTCTTGTTAGCTTTTCCCTTTACAGGTTTTTGGTATAGATCCTTGGGTTATAAGTCTGCAGTTCTCTGACATGTTATTGCTTTGTAGAAAGGAAGGTCTCTTTGTTTTACACTTTTAAAATACAAAACCTCAAAATGATTGCCTCTTCTGCAGTATTTTTACATAAGCGTGGTCTCATTGACAAAACTCTCACTGACTTTGATGGTTACAAAAACCATGCTTGAATTTAAAGAGAAAATATTATTATGCTTAAAGGTGACAGTCTGATGTTCCCAATACCTTAAAACCTGATAGAGCCAGTGGTTTACCTAAAAACCAAATGTATGTCCCTTATGGTAATGAGCTCTAACTGGAGGCCCCTCTGAAACACCAGAGGACAATTTCTAGCATTTTCAAAGCCAACTGAGAGCTGATGGGTTGCTTCACTTTTTTTTTTTTTTTTTTGCATAGTTCAGTTTATAATTGCTGTAAGCAATCCCAGAGGAGCCCACTCTTCAGTCTGGTGGGGGAAGCTGCACCTTAAGGTCTAGTTCCATTTGACGATCTTAACATTTTTATTCATTCCCCTTCCGGCAAGTGGAAACTGAGCTAAGCCTAAAGGCACGAGGTGTAGCTGTGATGCTGAAGCAGAGCTGATGAGCAGAAGATGCAGAGCCCCAGAGTTACCTTTGGTCCCTCTGAATTCACTTTCATGCCCACAGCACTGCTAGGGGTCACAGGTTCACCGCTGCGGCACCAAACCCACTGCAGAGCTGTGCCTAAGCCCGTCCCTGGGGTGTCAAAGTAGCTTATGCTGCACTAGGAAGAGAGGAAGAAAAATGTCTCCGTGACTAGTAAGTCTAAAATCTGTATTATTGTCAAAGAAACAATAGCAGCATCAGCTGCTGCTGCTGCCCAGGAGCCGAGCAGTGTCATTAGAGGCACAGGGCAGGGCACCTCCGGGGCAGGCAGTGCTGCCAGCCCTGTCCTCCACAGCCAGGGAGGCACTGGCAGAGCAGCTGAGCTTGTGGAGCAGGGGCATGGGAGAAATCTGCTGCTGGGAAACTCCTTCTCCAAAGGACGTAATGAACTAACTCATAACTGACCAATCTGGAAAACACAGCGGGCTGTGGTGCTCCTCTAGCTCTTATTTAGCTGGCAATTTGCCTCATGCTTTTCAGAGGACTGTTAGTGACCATATTTTCAAGTGGCCCTGCACTGCTGATTGCTACTGCCATGCTTCAGACATGTTTGAAATGTCCTTATTTGAATTATGACTCGTAACATCTGTATTTAAAACCATATACTTCACCTTCACTTTCCACAATCAATACTGTTAACAGGGATAAAGATATGGAGGGATGACAGAAAATATTTACTCATTTCTCTCTGCACAGTCCTCCCCAGCCCTCCATTACCACATCCCTGGTCTTACTTGCTCTGCACAGAGGGATGCAGCTCGCAGCTGGACTCTGGCAGCAGTGGGGTGTGCTGGTGGCAGTGCTCTCAAAGCAGCTGGGAGAGGTGTTTCCATGAACAGGATCCTCCTGCTCCTTCAGCCCCTGCCTCTGGGGCCTCAGAGCTTCCCCTACACCTCTCAGGGGTCTCTCCAGACAGGAGCACTGATGTTCCTGCACACCTGGGTGTCAGTGGGCATGGCTGCAGGGGGTGAGGGGGTGCTCACCTGTGGAGAGTGCTGCTCACTGGGCTGATGCTCGGTGTCACTCACTCTGTCAGGTGCCAGGGGACTGCTCTGCCTGCTGCATGTCTGGCTGCACTGCCCTCTAAAACTACATTGTGTAAAGATCATCCAAGTCCTTTCCAGATATTCCAGTAAGGCTTTTAAGACCAGACTTATCTGATGTAAACTGATGCAGCTCCATCAAGTCAATGGAGTGATGTTGTATTATAGCTAAAGCCTTCATTTGTTGGTTTTTATAATTGAATATACAACTCTTCCAATTTCAGGTAACAGACACCTTCATTTCCACATTGGCAAGGGGTTGATTTATTCCAATAAATATTGACCTGCTGTGATGAAGCATTCTTATTATCAGGATGTATTGGTATAGCACAGATATATCGATAGATTTTCAGCTCAATGTTGTATAAACATTTTACAATGACATATTTTGAACTTACACTGACACGTTTCTGAAAATATTTGTGGTGGTGAGGAAGCTGTGAGCTCAGTCACTTATCTCTGACATGGCAAGGGCTGGGGGAATGACTAAAGATTCACTAGAGTTTTGGGCTCTTATCAGTTGTTTTGCATGTACAAACCCAAGCACAGGTCAGGAGTCTGTTTGCAGTGGGGACCCACTTGCAAAGTTTGCTCCATAAATCATCCTTTGTTCTATCCATCAATAAGAAAAAGAATTAATGAAGCCCAAAATTTTCACACTGATTTGTAGAGAAAGGTTGGTTAATTTGCTTTTCAGAAATTTCCACATTGGTGTTTTTCTCCTCCCAAGGGCTGGGTGGTGGAGCTGGGCACCCACACCTCCTGCCCACAAGCAGTCTGGTAATTCAGTCCCAAAGCATGCTGATGGGAGAGCCTTCTGCTCCTGGGATTTGTGAAACACAGCCCATGAAGCTGAGGTGCAAGAGCTCTCTGAGATGACAAGCAAAATGGCGAGCAGAGTAAAATATGGGACCTAAACTGTTTTAAGCGTTCTTCCCCTGAGAGCAAGACACTCTACTTTTTCTTTAAGTGCCAGTGAAGCCACCAACCCCCTCACTGAGCAGGGGCACTCTCACGAGGTTGCTGGCCTGGGCAGGGTTGAAGCTCTTGCTCTGTCCCACGGTGCAAGTGCACACTGAGCACTGGGGGAGGAACAGCCTATTTTTAATCCCTGTAATGGGTGAATTTTAGCTGCTCATTGGTGAGAGGCAATTCCCTAAGCCCAGAAGAACCAGTATCATTTGAGCTGTCAGCAACTGGCAGGAGGGATGGATTGTGCCTCTGGCTGTCAGGCAGTGCTGCAAACCTTGCAGGACTGCCCGCCGTGGTGGCACCTTGGCACACGGGATCCCCAAACTTTCCTGAACTTGTTTGGTTTATCTTGATTAATAAGCTCAAGTATTCATAAAGCTGAGGCCTGCCATTAAGGAGGTGATAAGCCATAATTTGTAATAAAAGAGCTACCTTTTCCAATTGTCTTCAGCTGAAGCTGAGAGTCCACCGTAATGATTTATTGCCTTACTGCCAGGCTCTTGATAAGTGGACACCAAATGGCTCCTCATTACTCAAAAGCTCCTATGCATTCTTGAACCAAAGTCCCTCCCAAGCTCCACTTAGTCCACTTTCTTTCCAAAGAAAATGAATCAAGGCCCTTTTCTCAGTAGCCTATAAACGATTTTAGCATAAAAAAATATCATAAATGAGAAAGGAGAAAATCTTGTTTGCTAAAGGGCTGCTGGATGAACTGCCTCTTGCCCTTTTGATAGCATCTTTGAAATGGAAATGGCCAGCTGCCTGACCTTCTGTTCAATGACCCTTTTTGTACAAAGTCAAATTGCAGTGGCTTCACAGCAGCAATTCACCTATGGACATAAACTACATTTCAGGGGGGTATGGAAGAGGAGGCTTCTATCTGCAGTTTCTTTAGAATATTTCTTCCATGTTAGTATTTCCTACATACACATCAAGAATCAAGCTTATAAAATGAATTACTGTTTATAAAACGTATTTAGAATTATACTCCAGTAGCTTACATCTCTCTACTTTTTTATATTATGGATGTAACAAGCTGTCTTTAAAAATCATTAATCAAAAAGATTTAGTATGTGAACAGCGCTACATGCAATTTTGAAAAAAATTCTATAATCAGTTATTGGATTGTGGCATTAATTATTTAACTCATTTTATTAGAACTCAAGGAAAAATATAATTCTAAGCAGAATGAAAGATCAGCAAAAACAAAAGAACAGAAAAAAAAAGATATTTTTAAATATGTTGAGACTTAGGTGCCCAAATTTAGAAACTGGCTGGCCATGTGAGATGTCCAAGTACTGTGAAAACCACATTTGCTGTCCAATTTATGCTCTCACAGCCTAGTTTATCCTGTGATACAACTGCTTTTTAAGAGCAGTCATTCGTTGTTAAACGTATTTGCCAAATTCAAACCCCTTCTTCCAGCTGGGGTAAATCACTCATGCTGTATTATACCAGCTGAGAAGTTGTCTGAGGAGGTTTTGCAGATACCCACAGAAGCATCGGGCTCAGGGAGCTTGTTGGCAGGAGCCAGGAGCAGCGTGGCCACGGCGGGGATCCGCGGCTGGAAACCCGGGCTGTGCCTTGCCCCACACACCCTTTGTCTTCCAGCCTGCCTCTCTGCCAACTGCCAAACACCATCCAGCCAAAGAGAAAAAGAGTGGGATGTGTTTGGTTTTACAAGCAGTACATTTAGCAGAATTTCAGCTTCATCTAAAATTATGCCTGGATCGTGTAAGCATAAGAAATCACTCATAGCTGTCAAAAAAATTAGACCCTTAAGGTAGCTAGTACATTTTCTGATTAAAGAGCAGCCCTGATTGTTGGTTTACAGCTAACAGCTGGTATGTTAAAGCTAAAATCTGAGTGTCAATTAATTCTGTATCAGATCAGCTGAGAAAGACAACTGTGCACAAGCATATGGTCATTGCAGGAATAAGGCTGCTGAAAGCTGAGGGTGTTTGATGGTTTCAGCCTGTCGCTCTTCACTTATGATATTGTAAATGAGGCTAAAACAGTTTAATTCGTGTAACTGGCAGTCAGAAGGAGTGTTTAATTGAGGGAGAGGGGAGGGCTGGCAGCACTGTCAGGTTCTCCTGCGGTTGCTTGATGCACAGAGGATTGTGCCCAGTGGCAAGTTGCCCAGTCCTGTAGCACACACAAAACCAGTTCATAATTACACCATAATTCAATCTGAAGTCTTGTTTCCAATAAATCCCTCATGAAATTAGTATTCTACCCAGCCTCAGCCCAGACAGCCACCAGCCCTGCCACCCTTGGATGTGGCACGGGAGGAGCCTTGCAGGCTGAATGAGTACCTGTCACTCTTGGTGAGGGCATGGTGGTGGCCAGGGCTCCTCTTGGCCACTGGCTGGGACCCTGATGTGCTGCCACTGTGCCCTGTCCTCCTGCTCTTTGGCAATGGGGAGACGTAGCTTTCCTGTTTGGGATACACTAATGGCTTGGAAATTTTCTAGTTGATTGGTTACAATGCAACCTCAAAGGAGAAGGAAAACAACACTCAAAATGAATAAATGGAATACAGCATAAGAGATGACCCTCCCTGTATTCCTGCTGGCACAGGTCAAGCCAGGAGAAGTTTCATGACAGACTCTTGGGCCCCCAAGTTGAAAAAAACATATGTGCATTTGCCTATGTTTTAAACATGTATTTATGTCCATTCCTACACAACAACGCTCTCAAATAATGTAGAAACTCTGTCAAACCATGAAGAATAAATTTTTATAATATTTTGTAGAAACTGTCAAAGGTTTAGTCCAAAAAGAAGTTTAGGTGAAATTCAGGTTCCTGATTTTAGAAATACTACCTAGTTGTATTTTAATCTCTGAGGTGCTTAAACTCAATTTTCAAAGTTAAAGGTTCAAGTGGACACAGGTCCATGCTGCCAGAAGATTCTCCAGCATGACCAGGCTCAGTAGGTTGGCACCTCCTGAGGTCCAAAAAGGGGATGATCTTCCATCTGCTCTGCTTTTGTTCATATCCCTGTGCTGTCTGGTCTCTCTTTTCACAGAGCTGGGGACAGGTGCTGCCATTCCCTTGTTCTTTTTTCCAAGTGAATCCCTGTGGTTAAGGCAGAGGGAGACCTGGGTTTCTCCTCTTCTGCCTGAGAGGTTTGTGTTCAGGGAGTTGTGGCTACTGAACTGTACTCTTCTACGGGAAAAGCTTGTGAGGGGACCAGGAGGGAAATTGCTCTTCACCCCTCCTGTTGAGAAATGCAATTTGGAAAGGTCCCTGGAGGCAGAGAGAGCAGCCACAAGCCCGACCATTTCACTGAGAGAGTAAGGCACTCACCTAGCAGGCAGGACGGGCCCCTCTGGCCCAGCACTTCATCTAAGGACTGATGTAATTAAAAAAGACACAAGCAAACAGTCATCTCCTGTTACCTTTTGTATAAAAGCATCTGAAACACTACTGACAGAGAAGGAACTGTCTTTTCAAGTCCCATATGTGGAGGTCTCTAAAATGGCCAAGAGTATTTCACAGATGTTTAGAGGAAAATAAAAATCCCTCTTTGAGCTGAGAGCAAGGATGAAACACTTAGACCGAAGGTTAGTGTCCTCCCATATATATAAACCTCCTGGGTCACTGGCTGTTAAGACAGAAATGGTTCCTCCACACTGAAGCACCATGAAGCTGTAGGACTGCTGCATTTACAGGAAAAATAGTGAAGTGTTACTGAACAGAGTCAAAGCACAGACTTAGAGATATGGAGAGAGCAGAATGTGAACCCAGGCTTGGGGGTGTGCACATGGCATAGCTAGGCAGGAAGGTTTTTACAGTTTTTAGAAACTTTTCCAGAGAGATAGGTGGATATATTTCCCCCCACCCCCGTTTGGAATTTGCCCTATAACCACTGCCTGTGAGCAGCTCCAAGGAAATACCCACCTGTATGACCAACACAGGTGTGGGGAGCCCCCTGAAGGGAGACTCTCCCCTCAAGCTGCCCCCATGATCCAGCATCCAAGGACAGGCTTGGCAGGAGTTACCAACCATTCCCTCTACAGCTACAAAACACAATGCTGCCTTCTTTTCACCCATACTGTCCCAGTGAAAGTGAAACTAGAATAACCACAGGAGTGTGTTGTTTGAAATGAAAATGGCAGCACATTTTCTTCAGGAAAGTCTTTTATCATCTGCCTTTCACCAGTGGCACTGTGACAGTGAGAATCAGTTAATGCAATCCTCACAAATCAGCACTAACCCCACAGATGCTGGGAACCTTTGACAGAAGAACTTCATACCATGGAGGAAGTTACCTAATTCCTAAAGGTCTTCACAAGTTCGGCACTCCCTGTTGTTTCTGCACAGCAGCAGAGCAGGATTAGGGGCATGACACAGACACCACTGCAGACAGAAGTGCTGTGCTAATTCCCCTCTGAAAATTATCTTTTGGCTCTGCTTTAAATCCAGGGCTCCTAGGTTAGGGAACAAACACTGTTGTACTCAAATTAAATATCTTTGTTTCCCAAAATAAAATAAATTGTGGAATACAAGATTAATTAAATTATTTTACTTGAAACAACAAGTTGAATCCTGCAGTGCAGCTTTACCAGACTAATGAGCACAACAGCGAGGCTGAGCAGAACACTAGCTAGGAGAAAGGAAAAAGTGGTTCAAAAACCAGTGTGACAACATGCAAATAAAACACCTCCCAGGTTTTATGCTTTGTCCTTATAATCACTGCGTTTGCTTTGAAGGGTTCTGTAATGCACAATTATGTACCCTTATATTCTCCCAAACATTGGATTGCTTATTTTTTATGGCAGAAGTAGCACGCAGACCATAGCATATGGATTAAAGATGCTGCATCCATATCTGCTTGTTGCTATTATTCCTGGCTTGTGAATATTTTAAAGCACATGCCAACTCTTTGCCTCTGAAAATCAATGCAAGTTTGGCCATTGACTTTACAGAGCTGGATCAGAACTGAAGGTCTGTGCCCCCCACCCCCTTTTTAAATAAGTGGGAATTTTATAGGATAATGGTCCTGGAGCATATTGATTGGCCTCAGCCAGGCTGCACATCGCCCTCACTGGAAACTGTAAAACCTGTAATGGGCTGAGCACAATGGGGATGTGACTGACATGTGCTGAGGGCATTTGGGGCTCAGGGCTGCACTCTGCTCAGGGTGCTGCAGGGTGGGAGGTGTCACAAGAGACACCCGGCAGGGCTGGCATGACACCACTGCATGGAGCACAAACATCCATAACCCTGCATCTGCTCCCTGGGGTTGCTGACCTCAATGTGACGGGCTCTTGTGCTGCTCTGCAAGGACAGCACAGAGGCTGTGTGTCCCTGCCCACACTGAGGGGACAGTGCCCGTGCTGGGGGGACAGACAGGGCACTGCACAAAATGCTGCAGGATTCAGCAAAATGGTGATGTGGAAAACTGGCAACAGCATTTTGTCTTACTATCTTCTTCACATATCAGTAGCATTGAATAAGGTAAATACAGAGAGACCTCTGGGGTTTGGCAGAGGTGATGTGAACCCTGGAGAAGTGCTGATGAACATATCAGCCCTGTGCCAACCTTGTCACCACCCTTAATCAGCCCCTGCCTCATCTGGTGGCTGGGTATCTCTATTTGTTGCTCTGTGCAAAGAACATTCAAATCAGAACTACAGTCCCGGAAAAAAATCTTTCCAATATAACAACTGATGATGTGAGCCCACATCAGTGGCGGCCCCTTATTGACCAGTGAGGGTTTTGGATCAGGCCCTCCCCTGTGGTCATTTCCAGAGACAATTATTCTGCTTTGCCTTCTGTGACGTAGTGTGATTGCTCTGGGGCTGGCCAGGCTACTGTGCTCTCCTGGAAGCCATTTCCCTTCACTGAACTTTGATTGTGAGGAATGGGTTATTGTCCAGGGTTTGAAAAGGGGACTTTGCAGAACCCTGGCTGGATCGAGACACCCACTCTTTTCACACTCAAAATCAAAACAAAACACTGTTTTCTCCCAACACTGCATGTGATTGCAAAACAATCTACACATTTGTGCCTGTTCATCTGAATATGGGAATATGCTCTGTGAGACTTTCTGCTGAAAACATCATGTATTGTCTGCTGCTTACAAGGTTTCAGAGTGCACACATGGGAAATAAAATCTTAGTTTTGCAAATATCAGAGGATGTTTACTTTTCTTTTTAACCTGGCTTCACCTCACTTAAAATAATGTTTTAGGTACAGTATTAATGAAAAGCTACTGTCATATAAAAGCAACACGGATGTCAGCCAGTGTAATAATAGTAATGTAAAAATCATAGAAAGTTGATGTGTGACATGTACTAGCCCTATTACACAGGCTGTGCACGCACGTGCATGATATTCAGGACACCCTCTTATCAGGTTTAATTATATTAGTACCTGCTGCTCATCTATATCCTGTATAAAAGCAGCAAGGCAATCATTAGAAATAAGCATTGCAAGGTAAAGCAGAGACTGGAGCACAGCGGCAGGGTCTCTCTGGCGGTTTGATTTGACATGCTTGCATAATCACGTATGGGATGGCTCCTTCTTGTTTTATTTCCAGTAACAAACAAAAAATCTCCTAAACTGAAATAATATGGTGACAATTTTCCATAAAGGGAGAAGCTGAACTACTTATGGTTACAAAGACAGAGGAGATTGTATTAAAGGACTGTGAATCTGGACCTCTTTGTTGTGTTCGCAGGGATTTTCAGGGTGATTTAGTGTGGATTGATTTGCAGTTTATTCTGCAGCCATTGTTTGTAATGTGCTTTGCAAGCTCATGTACTCTGAACCTTAATTGTTCTAAATTAAACTATGGGGACCAGACAGAACACATTTCAATCAGAATTACAAAATATTGCACCAAATTCCTTTGGGATACATAATCTCTTGCTATGTCTGCAGCGCTTGTATACATGAAGGAGGAGTGAGAAAGCATATTTAGGAAGACATTTTACTATAATTTAATTTACCCTTTTCCATTGGTAAAGCAAACAGGACAGAGGTATTGGCAGAAACAAGGGAGGGAAGTCGTTCTGAAGCTGCCTCACTGTGGTATTTTTCGCACCCTGCCAAAGCAGCTGCTGGTGCACAATGCTCTGTACAGGGCTGGCAGAGAGAAAAACACTGCCAGCAGTGGGTGGCTGGGCACTGGCTGGGATCACAGAGATTGGCAGGGTAGAGAAGGCAATAAAAGCTTACTTGGGCTAGCATGGGAGAAAGGAGCGATATGACTTGCATTGATTTGAACGATTCTGAGTGAAAGAAGCTCAGATATTAGTAGGGTTGGAGCCCTTTTAAGCCAATATGCCTTTACTGAAAGAGCTCTGTAATATTTCCTTGAAAAATACCTTTGTGTATCCTTGCTAGGACTGACCTGGCTCCTGGCAAGTTGGCAGACAAGGAAACCCCCTTTTTTTCCCTCTTATTTTTCTTCAGGTGATTGCTTCCTCAGCTGAAGCTTCTCTGAAGAACCATGATAAAGAAGTTATATATGAAGATTTAATTTGGGAGAAAAACACTCGGTGAGGATGAGAAAGAGTGCAAGAATGCAGGAGTGGTGGCAAAAGCAGGAAAGGATTTTGGGGAAGGGCAGGTGATGCCAGTGTAAAAAGCATGGCCATAAGGAAATAAGGGCTCAGAACAGCTCTGCCACCCAGAATCAGATGTCTGGCCTGCACAAAGCTCTTCTGCTCAGTGTGTCAAAGCTCTAATAGAAGTTTCCTTTTCTACTCAGCACTAAAGTGGGTTAAAAAACATTATTTTTGGAGTTTATCATAAGAATATTCTTTCTATGCCTGTGTCTGAGCAAGGTAGAGCGTGGCTGCTCCAGAGCCCGGTGGATACTTCAGCATGCCATACTTGGAACAGTCCCATCATAATTTTAAGCAATATTGTGCATTGCTATTTGGGTGATTTGAGCTGGGACCTCCCAGCAGCAGGCTGTCTCAGCAGCTTTGGGGGCAGAAGTGATGTCAGGATGCTAAATCTGCCCCAGGCTGCACCTCCAGGAGACCACCTGAGCCTCCCTGGTGTGGGCAGAGGGGGAAAGAGGCAACTCCCCACCTCATGAGGGGTACGGTGTAAGATCTCCTGGGATGGTCCCTGAACAGCAGAAACTTTTGTGGCAGAAATAAGGAAGGAGGTGTGATGAAGGACAGAGACTGACAAGCCTTGGCCTCAGCAGAGGGGTGAGGAGCTGTTTACATGGCCAGTCCTTGGAAGGCACCATGATTTTGGGATAGGAATTGAAGTCCCTTTCAAGCTCACAAGTATCAGTGCCTCTTCCTGTCACTTCCAGTCTAGAGAAATACGGATCAACTGAACAGCAGCTCGACAAGCTCTGGAAAGTCACAAGTGATTTGTCAGAGCTGTTTTGCTGGGAGGTCACAGCGAGCACGAGCGTGTTTAGGCACCGTATGTGTCCCTATTTATCGACTGCACCTGTGCTTCCATGCCGAGCCTGAAACAAACCCCCTCATACTCAATTTAGCATAGCAGTCTGAATTAGTTAATTTTAGTCAGTTGGTGATTGTTATTGCTAAGATCCACCACTGTTCTGCATTGCACAGGCATTAAAATTAGTGTGAAGATTGACAGCCTTTTCCCAGAAAGAATAAAAGTATCCGCACATTCATGATGAATATAAACAGAAAGGTCAAGACTCAAAACCCAGCAGTCACCTATATAGTCTCCAAACAGTAGACTGTCTCATAAGGTCACAACTCATTTAAGCCCAGTGCTTCCTATGAATGCTCTGGCAGATGTACATAAGTGAATGGCTTATTTATCATCAAAGCCTTAGCTCAAATATAACTTTATTAAAAACACTAAGTTTTTACTCCTGTTTTAATTTAGACTAAGAAATTAAATTCAATAGTATTAGAAGAAATTACTCAAATGTTCAGATTGAGATAATACTGGCTGAATATATTGCTCTCAGTGCCTGCAATGGTCTGACAGCCTCTTTATATCAGTGATTTTCAATCTCTTCAATGTTTATGTATCTAAAATCTTCTGCTGGAGGTAGGGACCCTTATAGTGAAAATTTAAGCCAACTGACAAGAGATTTGCTATCCTTGCTTATCTTTTATAGTACTCTCAATCACAGCCCATAGACCCCAGGTAAAAAAACACTGAGTGAGGTATTTACATAGCCCTCCTTCCCATGGCACCTGAATACCCACCTCACCATGGATTTATTTTTACTGCAACAATGTGAATAAGAAGAGCACTTTCTCATTCCTACCTACCCAAAGAGCAGAGACATCAAGTCAAAGATTCTAAAACCAGACAGAAATCAAAGATTAGCTGCCCAAATCCATCCTTATGAACCTACTCAAAGTAAAGAAATTCAGTAACTCTTTTTTCACACTATCCACAGGCAGGACTCTCAGCCACATTTATCTTTTCCACCAGTGATTTGGTCTGCTAGATCCTTATTTACACGTTATTATTTGTTCAGCTTTGAGATCTGGCTTTTCAACATTTCAGAGTGTAAATGAAGACAGACAAATGGTGACTTTTAGGGGCAAAAATGAGATAAGAGCAGTCACTTTTAGCAGTAACAAGGCTACTCCATTCAGAGATTTTAGGTCTGGTGCTAAGTTTAAAAAAAATTTAAAAATCTTTGCTTACAACTAAAGGCACCATGTGTGTCTCTGCAGTTGGTCTTTGTGGGATCTCGATTGCAACACTGCTTCAGAAAGGCTGACTCCTTGTTTTAACCACTGGCTTATTTAGAGAGACTCATGAATAAAGTCAACTACACTGAGAGACCTCCTATGTGCTCTGCTGGTAACCAAATGAGATGGTAATTTGGTGACTTAAAAAAAAAAGACTTCACAGTGGGTCCATCACAGTGTATCTCCGATGTGAAAAAAACCCAGTGTCACAAGTGGCAGCCTTGGCAAAAAGTAAAGGCCTGGTAAGCACAGACACAGATTTGCCCATGCTAAATGCCACTGAAATCCCACTTCCAAAGGACATTCCTCCTGTTCAGAGTGTCAATCCCACCCCCATTGCAAGATGCATAGGACAATCCACAGGCAAATAAAATATATGCTGATTATAGAACTGCTTCCTTTTCTTTCCTCTAGTATTGCCATTAGGACAAAAAGCAAAAAATATTTTTGTGGAGAACAACTCAGCAGCTACAGCTTCTAAGTAAAGCCTATCATTTGTGCAGCAAAAATCAAAACAACCTTTTATTTGTCACTGCAGGGAGAAGAAGAAATATGATTCTTGTCTCCTGGCTCTGTAATGTTGTCTTCAGCTGTGCATTTTGTCCAGTTGTGCCTTATCACATCAGTGAAAGGAGGGTTTCTGCTTCTTTCTTTCTTCCCTTTTCCCAATCTTTCTTTCTTTCTCTACCTCTTTTTTTTTTTAAATACCTCCCTGTTCTTCACCTGACCTCTTGCTCACGTAACATCTGTTTTAAAATGGTCATTCACTATCACCATTTCTTTTGGGAAACACGTTTCTAAGCCTAAGCATACAAGATTATAGCAGATTTCTTAGCTTACTGTGTAGTGTGTCTCCCATGTGATAGCTTCTCCTCAGGAAAGCTATTCTTTCATGCAGCCATAGCACCAGCATTGATCAGTGGAAAAGTTCAAGGCAGCAACTCATCAAGCACAGCTTCAATACTAGATTCCAGACAAGGTCTGCAATAAATAAGACCAGTAACAAAGCATCATATTTCCTCCTTACACAGAAAACCAACAGTGACACAGTTCTAAATTTCAGAATATAAGGACAATTTCTTCTCTGCATTGGAGCAAGATGAAAGCTGGAGGTATACTCTCTTTTAATATAAACTATCTTTAAGTAATCATGGATTTTTAGGATGCTAGTCTTTCAAGTGTGCTAGCATATAATTTTAAATGCAGAGGTTCTTACTGTGGGAGATTTTTCAGTGCCTTCACTGACTAGGGCTTTGCTGTCTGAACACTGCGATATTATTGAATATGAGTGTTTAGAATATATTATTGTGACCCGAGTGTTAGTTCCTGCTTTTTATAAAATATAATAATGGTTCCAGGATTTCAACATTAGCTAACAAAAAAAGAACAATCTAGTGCTGTAAGCAGATAGGAAAAAAAATTCCAAATAGCAGTGCGATAAAAAAATATACACCCTATGAGGCCCTCACAGATTATTGCTATTGATTTCTTTCCTGGAGACGTGGAAATGTTACCAGATGGGGTGTTAGGCAGTAAGTGTGTGGGTGCAAACGCAGTTTATTGCTTGCTGTCTAGAAATCACTGAAAACCTTCACAATTCTGTTTGGCTGTGTCACATAAAAAGGTAAATTTTCTGCCCTACACCAGTCCCTACAAAAAGCTACATGACATGCCATGCAATGAGCATACAGTAAATTTGTCTCTAAGGAACAAAAGATCAGCAAGGGAATTAAACACACACAGATACACGCACACGCTTACCAGGGACCATAAAATGCCTTGCACATATTTGAGTATTTGTCCTCATCTTGGTCATATCCTTGCACTATGTTGATTTAAATTAATTTGAAAGACTAAATTGATTTATTTCATGGTTTTCATCTTTTACTTCTGCCTGGAACATTGGGCTCTGTCCTGTATTTTATGCTTATGGAAGTGCTAATAAGATTTGCTGTAGGTTTCTAAAAGTCAGGTACTGGAGCTGGAGTATAATGCACAACTGTGTCTGACCCCCTCGGGGATGCACCCATTAAAAAAAAAAGGCTGACCTTCTGTCACTTTCTTCCTCCTCCCTTTTAATGATTCCTTCTATATCCTTTTGAGAAGATCTTTACAGCCCTTTGACCCCTGTTAGAACAGGAAGACTTAAACAGCTAAAAGTACCCTCAATATCAGCGGTTGCCAACAGGAGCTCAAGAGGCTTTTTAGGAAATGCCAGAAGACAATAACCTACATTTTCAATGCATTTAGAGACAGGTCCACATTCAATATTGTATAATTCCCCTTTCGTTTGCTTTAGCACAGCACATGCTGGTGCTGACAGAGGCCTGACAGTACAAACAGACATTCCCCAGCAGCAAAGCTGCTGTTTTGGCAGCAAACCCACTTTTAATGGCAAAACAGCAGATCTCTGTTAATTCTGCACGTTACATTACTTCTCATGCAGTCTTCAGAAAAACAAAACTGTGTGCTTTGGAAGGATCAGGTGGTTCTGGTTTTGCTCTGGCAGCACTCCCCTCCTCTGAAGCTCCAGTCTTGCTGTTTGCTGAACCTTGTAACATCCTCCACCACCCCTGAGCCTGGCATGTGCCACTGCTTCCTGTGAAGAGAAGCAGCTCAGCAAAACCAGGTTATGCCAAGCAACAACCAGGCTTTGGCTGCTCTCTGTGGCTGTTTCTCAGGTGGCAGGGAGCACTCTGGCAATCTGCAGCAGGGCAGACCCGTGCTCACAGCTGGAGCACAGCTGGTTACTGAGCTCAGGCATCAGGAGCATCTGGTGGGAGGGAGCAAGGATGGGCTCACTAAAACAACAGCAAGATGAACCCAGGGGCTGACAGCACCTTGGCAAACAATTGCTTAAGGAGGTCAGAGAATGCAAAGGAGTCTTTGTGCCTTTCCACAATATTTAGATTCTTCTCTCTCTCTGGAAGAGCAGTCTCTGATTCTGCTCTGAGCCCCTGCCAGATAAAGTCAAGCAGGACAACTCTTCTGAGCAGAGCAGTGAGTGGCCAGTGCTGAGCTGAAGGTGAGGCCCTGAAGAGCCATGAAGTGATAGTGGAATGAAAATCCCATGGACTGTTGCAATGGTATCATAATCTCACAGGCTTCTCATTATGTGTGTCATCAAATAAAATATCATTAGGCAGTGTGATGCAGCCATCAGCTTTAAAATTCAGCAAAAACTGTTTTGGGGTAGCAAAACAGAAAATAAGCCCATCCAAGTCCCTGAGTCTTATTTGTGTTCATTCTTTGAGGACACTAACCATAGGAGAAGAGCTGAAGCTGTGCTAAAATCAACCTGAGCCATCTCTCTAAGAGTTTGCAAAATGTTCCCTGATACAACCAAGCCCTTGTGCTGTCAACACATCCAAAAAAGAAAGTCAAACCTGAGTTAGACTGAGCAAATCAAGTGAGCAATGGGGATGTGTAATAAAAAGGTATTTCAAGAAGGACAATTAAACACAGACACTTTGTTTTCTTTTGGTATCTCCCAAGACTGGTTAATGTTCATTGCTCACAGTGCATACTAACTTTGATAGCTCAAGCAGTTTTCTGCTAAAGTGACTTAAAATAATTTATCCTGATGCAAGTGTGCCTGTGTACTGCAGTGGAGAGCAGCCCCCTCGGCTGCTGAGGGTGAAGCTACTCTTGTAAGCAAACAAAAATGGCCTCTGGTCTGAGGCCATTTATGATATGGAGACTGAGCTCCTGTGAATGACCTTACTGGGTCATTTGTAGGCTAGTAGGCTTGCAAAATTGATGAAACTAGTCTTCATGGTGGGGGTTTCAAAGACAGTAACGAGGAGAGCCCCATATGAGTGATGTTCAAGCCCTACAAAAGGAATGGCCAAGAATACAATTGGGCAATACCCCATGTAAAGTGTGATTCTCCAGACAAGAAGACATTCTGTATACAATTCACTCTAAAGGAAAGAAAGCCTTCTGTTAGGTGTTTGCATGACCTAGTGGACAATGCCATAATAACCAGGTGGCCTCAGTGTCACACTGACAAAGGATGAAACTTAGTCTAATGATTTTCATAAGGGCAGTACTTTTATAATTTCAAGTGAAAAAAAGTAGCAGCCTCAAGGAAGAGGAAAGAAAGAAAGAAAAAAGGTAAATTTTTTCCTGCAAGCTTCTCGCTGCAAATGAAAAATGAATCACAACATGAATCTGATAAGCCTCGTGGGCCAAAACAAAGCACAGCCGAGTCCCCAGCTCTTGCTTTGTCCTCTCTGAGGCACTGTGTCCCTTGGGGACCAATTGTGCAGCTCTGAGTCCTTTTGCCTGGTGGTCTGTCATGGAGTCTGTTAGACTATAACTCACAGCTGCTCCTTCAGAAACATTTATTTTTATTTGTTTGAATTTATTTCATACACATGCATGTGCACACACACACATACAAAAGCCTGGCCCTGTTTTTTCAAGAGGCCTGGAGTGCCCAGGCATTTCATTGTTTTTCATGCATTAGCTTCAGAGGACTTCAGGAGTAGAGGAGTATTTATTTATGGATTAGATTGACAGAGTGCTCCCTACAAGTGCTCCAGATTCATCTCTATTGAACTCTGTGCACTTACTCTGAGGTTCTGATCCTGCAGAGCAAAGGGAACCCACCCCAGTGATGTTCTCAGTCCAGATGTTAAAGCTAAGAATATGTTTAAAGTGTTTGGGGACTGAAGCTCCAGCCTCTAAATATCACATGAAAATAAATGCCCTATGATTCTCACCAGCTCCTGAAGCTGTAAATCTTTTAAGTTTATAATGAAATATTAAATAAGTAAAGCCAACACTACAGTCAAGAATGAGTCTGACACTCAAGTCAGACCTTCCAGCCAGTAAAATTCACAGAGTGCTTATTTACATAACCTGTAGAAATTATAGTATTTAGGCATATTATAAAGCTCTTGATACCATAAAAAGGCAGGAATATTCTTAGCTAACCAAGAGCCACCAAATCTTAAATTTCTGAGTACATAAATCTCCTATGTCAGACAGAATAGACTTCATGTTAGCAAAAAGCCCCCAGTAGAAGCAGTAATTGCAGTAGCTTGTTAATGAAATCCTTCCTTCAAAGGAGTGATTTTAGAATTCTGCAATAGCCAATGAAAATTACATGCAAACATTATGGTCATTTGTTATCATTATAAATTGTGATAATGTCATGGCTGACTTACAAAGATGATGACCTGAAAGGCCATGACATTATGACATTACATTTTATCAATAATGAAAAATTGCTTCTTTTGCATGATTGTACCGGAGGTGAGCCAGGACCCCGGAAGGCTGCTGGCTCCTGCAGACCAGCCTCAGCTCTAGAGAGGGAAACAGACCAATAAAGCAATACTTGGGGAAAATAAACCAATCAGCCAACTGCAGCAAAACTAGAGATACAGATAAAGAATACAGAGTATATTTACCTCACGGTATTTAATTTGAATTTCTGAAAGCCTGGATGATCTATGTCTTGAAAACAACACAGAGGAGATTCACCCAATACAAGGAGCTCACAATAGGCTCTTTCTAGTAGTTAGCTGGCACACTGAAAGCCTTGGGGACCAATGCAGCTCTTAAAGAGGAGTCCAACGTCTTCAATGGCATTAACTGACAATTCTGTTTTAGTCGTTTTCTAATCCAGCCTCTCTCTTCACAGGGTGTTATTCAATGAAAACAGCTCAGCTATTGCCACTGGCACACGTGCTTTAATTTGACAGCTATTCCAACAGCCAAAAAACTGGAGTCATGCAGGAGATACAGTTCTGCCATGCACAGACACACGATTTCTCCTAACTGCACTGGAAGCTCAGCTCTCAGCCACCTGCCCCTGGGTGGGTATTTACACCTGAAAGAACATGTGAAGTCAAATCTCCAGTCTCATCTTTTCTGAGGCATGGCAGAGCTGAACATCCTGAAGAATTGCAGGAGATGTGGTGACCTGCACTTTTCAGCACACCGTGATGCCCAAACCCCTTATAGGTAAATCATGATCCCTTCTGCATGCTTCCCCCAAACCATCTCCTGCCTCCACTCCTGAAACACAATGAACATCTGTGCAGCAATACACAGAGTCCCTCTCCTCAGATACACCTGGCCTTGTGAAACCCTGCAAGGGGACAGTGTTGTACAGCCCCAGCACAGCCATGTGCT
Source organism: Leptocoma aspasia (assembly GCA_013399835.1). Taxonomy (NCBI): domain Eukaryota; kingdom Metazoa; phylum Chordata; class Aves; order Passeriformes; family Nectariniidae; genus Leptocoma; species Leptocoma aspasia. The sequence goes on from VXAX01007135.1 coordinate 4,541,655, forward strand.
CTTTTCCAGGACCAGAGAACAAACTAGTGACTCACAGACTCATTGAACTGCTATCATCCTGTGTGCAACTGCCTCCTGCACTCCTGCCTGCTGTTCCTTCACTGTAAGAGCATCAAGTCCACACCAGGACCTCCTTCCAGCTCCCCCTTGTCCCACCACTGACACCCCAGGCCAAGCCCTGAGCAAACAGATGGGCTTTGACCCGTGCCTGGTGCTGCCACTACAAGCAACAAAGGCAGAGGCTGCAAATCCTCAGTTTGAAGTGAATAGGGGCTATAACCTGAGTTTAGACCCAACCCTAAATTTCTCAAGCTCCTGGAGACGAGGAGGGGCACATTTAACATGCAGAGCTGCCTGCCTTGCAGTATCCCCTCTGTGTCCCAGCGTGCTGCTGGTGGGACAGGGCTGTGCCCTGCTGCGAGGGGGCTGCATTAATATTGCAGAGATGCCTGCAATAATGTGTGTAAAAATGTGTGCTCACTGTAATTGTTTTTAGAACATCAGCCAAAACACCATTGTGCATTTGTAGTAATATTTATGAGGACAATTTTATGGTGAATATGAAAAGAAATGCCCATAGTGGTTCTCTTACATACTACCATAAGTAGAATAAGGAAAGTTGGTCATTTTACTTGCTGGTGTGTCAAGGCTGTAATGTTTCCAGCAGATCTATGCAGGGATAGTTTCTCAGTAAATCAACACATAGCTGCTTTTTTTTTTTTTAAGAGCTTGAAAAAAAAAATTTAAAAAAGTTGGAAGCACTGTAGTACCTTGTCTATTCTCAGCTGCACTTATTCTCTCAGATAGGAGTAGAAAGGCAAATACTCATATACCACAGGCTGAAATTCCTAAAATAAAGACTAGAGGATATCTAAAATCTTGACATTTGGGATGCAAAGTACATTTTGTTTAGTTTCATCTTTTATGCGGGTATTTTACGGCAGGAATGTAAAAGACCCATTTATTTGATGCCATTACCTCAGTAATAGCTCCTGTGCCTGTTCTGGTGCCGCCGTTTTGAGTTATTTTTGTGGAAATTAAAACCAGTAGCACCTGATACCTGAAAATTACAGAAATTGCCTTGATTGTCACGGAAAGGATGGCAGCAGGAGCAGCACAAGACAGCTGCCTGCCAGCACATGGGGCAGAAGCAGAGAAAGGCTTGACCAGTTTTCGCCTAAGAGGTTCACTTTTTGTGTGCATATGGGGTTCTGCTGGTGGTGTGAAATCCCAGGGCATCTGCCAAGATGTATTGCTTAATGTTCTCTGCTTTTCAAAGGTTCAGTAAGCAAAAGGGGTTATCCTGAGCAAGCTGCTATGACCATGACAGGAGCAAAACACCTCTGTGTATAAATTTGAAACCTTTAACCTCCTAACTGTCAAATTTCAATATTTCTGGTCACAGTGTTAAATGCACCCTAGCATTTTTATTGAAAGAGTTTTCAGTGTATCTGGATGGAAAAATCAAAGTTTCTTTTTATATTTACACACTGTTAGTAAGTTGTTAAAAGAAGAATAAAGCAAGGTGACTGCCAGCAATATTTTGTATTAACATAAGCTTTACAGCTTCAGCATAATAAAATAGCCACCCTATTTGCTTTGAAACCTGTGACGTACACTTACAGTTATTGCTGCCCTAATATAGCCTACATCTTACTAATGATAAACAGACTGCACTGTGTTGAGGCTGCAGTCCAAACTGGACAGAAAACAATACAGGAAAAGATAAGATGGGATGAAATGTCTCTTATAAAAAAAAATACTTTAATCAAATCTAGTTTCCAAGTCCTTCAAATATCAGTGCTCATCTTACCCATTTATTTTGTTAGTTTTTTTGCCCTTGCATATATTTGCATATATTTGCAAAAAGCCTGCCCACCACTGATAGACACAGTGATATTACAGTCTCCTTACTAGAGATGCCCTTATATTTTGGTATCTTTTCCTGCTCTGTCCATTTTTTGTGGATGAATCCTCTATCATTCCATCACAAAGGCCTTTATGACAGCAGATGGGAGAAAGAAATAATGGCTTCAGAAAGCCATTTTCCCTTCAAACAGTAAGTAAATATTACCAGAGATATGTGTGACAGTGATGGAGAAACCCGACATGGAGCCACCCCTCCCAGGGGCATCACTTGGCTCCCACTCCCTTCAGTGCAGCCACCACCAGCAGCTTCAGCAGGGAGCGTCCAGGATGACATTTAGGAAGCCTCTCCAAGGTGACACCTTCTGAAATGTCACCACTGGCAGCAGTTCTGGCTGCAGGGGCTGCTCCCCAGGAGCCCCTCCGGCAGCCCAGCCCGCTCCCGGTGCAGTCCCGGTGCAGCCGGGGAACGCCAGCATCCCCGCAGCGCTGCCTGCCCTGCCCTGTGCTCCTAAGCTGTGTACAAGCCAGGATTGAACATTTCTCGTTAAGCCCTGCTGCCAAGAAGGAAATTTATTTTGGGGCAATGAGAGGATTACAACCCAGCTTCTGATCTGCCACGATCCTGTTTTACACCGGGGTGACTGTTGGCTCGAGTTAAGTTCCTGTGCTTTATGTGGAGTAGATGTAATCAGAACAAGGCTTTAAGCACCTATTTCTTCCACAGAAGTGGCTCTGGCTCACAAGGACAACAGGATGGCAGCACCAGCATCCCTCTCAGAATTGGAGAGCACAGAACCTATTACTAAATGGCCTAGATTTTTCAGTGATGAAAGCAACAGGGCTCAGCACTTTTGGAGGGGAACATTTTCCTGGGTTGACAACCCAGATATTTTGTGGGTGGTGGATACAGAGAGAGCCCTGAGTGCCACAGCAGTTTGCTGAGCTTCTTACACAGCTCTGAGCACATGTATCAAGGTGTTTAGATTCACTCCTCCTATTCTAACCAAACCACTGTGGGCATTTCTGTCTGCAAGCTGCAACAGGATCACCTGCATGCTCTGTATGTGTAAAGCTTGGTCCTCTCCTCAGCTCCACATGGATACAGCACTGGCATGTGCAGTCAGGGTCTGCTTGCAGCCTCACTTCAAAACTAATTTCCAGGAGTCAGACTTCTAAGTAAAAGGGCAGCAGAGGACAGGAAAGCAGCCAACTCTCCTCTATTAAATGTAGAAGATGTTATTTAGAGTGGGTGAGGAGTGCTCCCTTCTTCCTTGGTTGGGTGCAGCAGGGCTCCATCACCTCCATCTGCTCTCCCCTGTGTCCCCCAGGATACTGTGCTCCTCCCTGAGGCACTATTCTGAGTTGGAGGCTCTAAATGCAGCAAGGGTGTATTTACTGGTGAGCAGTTTTAGCTGTATGCATTTCTCAAGGCAGTCTCACGTGTCTGGAAGCTCAGCTCTGGCTGGGGGCCATGGCGTGGGAAGTCAGGCTTGGCACAGTGATGCTCAGGAGAGCTCTGAGCATGGGAATCACTCACACTGAACAACTTCACAGGAGCCCTGCAGGGGCACAGCCAAGCCACCTTGCCCACATGGACACAAAGTCCCCACCTGCTTCTCTGGGGGCAGGTGTTTTTGATTTATTTCAAGGAGGAACACCACTGACAGCTGGGGAAAGGTGTCTCACTGCCCTTTGACCTGTGACTCCGTTTGAAGAAAATGGGATGTCAGAATGCTCCTGCTCTGAAGTCAGCAGCAGCTACTGGTATCAATATGTTTAGATTCACTTGTTAAACTAGAGATAATTTCCATGGCATTGATAGAAAAAAGGAAAAAAGTGAAATTACATCTATATTCACCCCATTTTACATGGAGTTATCAACAGCTCAGGTAGCTCCTGCCTGCTGGAGTGGGATCTGCTGCTTCACTACTCTACCAGTCAGTCCCTGATGGTGCCCACAGTTTTGCCAGGAAATGCTTGTAGCCTTATTGGATTTCCCACAGCTCAAAATGTCACTACAACCTGAAAATCAACAATTCTGCCATTCTGATCAGAAAAGAAAGGATGGTCAGTTATGCTCTTAATCTAACAAAATAGAGAGAAGTCTCAGACTAAAAAAATTGAAACTAAGTACAAAGAAAAGGTGTTTCTGTCCATATGATGCATTAAGGCCATTTAGTCCTAATAATCCTTTGAAACACCCTGTTCAAAAAGGTATTTGGAGTCCTTATCATATTTAGGAACTCACTTAAAACATTTCTGGATTTATCTGGTATCCATTGCTAATTGTGACTGGTTTAGTCTGTCGAAATGCAGGAACCAGAGCATGCAGAAAGTTCTTGGTTTAGCAACATTTCCTAAATGTATTGTGACAATGAAAAATAAACTTCATAAATGGTTGTCCAGTACCTATTTATTTACTAGGAGTTATAATGAAATTCAGGCCTTTCAGTCCTAAAAGAGTCTTCACCACAAAACACACCCAGTGCCTACAGCCAGCGTTGCAGGGCATTTCCCAGGCAGGAAAACGTGGGCCAGTGGTGAGGGCACCTGCTGGGAGGGAAGACACTTGACATCTGTCCCATGCTTTGCCACGATGGGGTGGCATTGGGGTGGCATGGGGTGACATTGGGAAGGTCACTGAAGCTCTGTGTGCCTTCTGCTGGCTCTCTGGAAAGCAGCAGCACGGAGAGGCTCCCACAGGGCACTGTGGCATCACAGGGGAAGTGGGGCTGTTTGGCAGCTCCTGACTTTGTGCTTTTCTAGGGACACAACTCCTGCTCCTACTGCTCTTGTTTACAAAACATACAATAATCACAGTTTGGTCAAATAACTATCAAATACTATAATTTTAACCATGAAATCAATAGTCATGAAAATGGCCCCAGCTCATTATAGCTCTCTTGGGAAGTTTTCAAATAGATAAGGATAATGGCAGAATGTTGAAGCTAGACTGGATCAAGCACTAATTGCAAAAAAGATGAAGGACAATTTTGTGTCTAAATGTAGGAATATTTCTCAGTTATGACTCTGAAATAACATTCACTTTTTGCAAATATTTAGGTAGATTCTTCTGTGTTTCTCAAGCTATTCCTTAATTCCTAAATGGGATCCTCAGCTTTGGCTCAAATGATTCCTTGGTGTTCATCTACTTGTTGTAGCTAAAAACTTTATTGTACAGTGGAAGGCAAGGAACAAACCCATGTTTGTGTTGTGTAACCAGCACAAAAACAGCCTAAGCCAAATCCCCATAGCCAGTGGGCATTGGGCCAAAGCCATAACCAATAACAGAATAGTTGGAGCAAGCAACCCAAGGACAAGCTGTGGCTGAAATTTATATAAACCATTGAGAAAACATTCAGAAATAACCACTTTCATTTTGTGTATTTACAAAGATGCTGAGCAGTTCACAGTTTCTATAGCAAAGAAAGATTGCATTATAGAATGTTGCATGTCCTATAACATTAAAGCCACCTGAACTTTGAAGAGGAAGGGTTCCTGCCTTTGCAGTGGCCTTGTGATTGCTGGGAGTTCCTTCAGCGTCCCCTTAAATCCCTGGCATTTGGCTCATTTGTGCTGCTTCTATTCAATTGTTGACTGTGTGATTGAATTTACCATTTAGAGCCATTACCGTGTGTCATGAACTTTCTCAATCTGAAATGCGAGAATCTTCTCTTAAATACGGGGCTGCTGAGAGGGAGGTGTCGTGGGGGCAGGTCCCGCAGGACCCAGGGAGGGGAAGGAGGTGGAGAGATCTGAGGAGCTCTCCTGGCATCACTTCCTTCTCCTCCTCCTCCCAACTCACTCTTGCCTCCTTGTCCAGTGCCCCACTTGGTGTCATTCCCCTCCTGTCCACATAAGGAGCCCTGTGGCATCCACTGTGAAGAAAGGGACCTACAGGGTGCACGAGTAGTTTTCCATACAAGGATAAAAGGTGTGTTTATCATCAGTCAGGGTTTTCTGGCTTGAAGCTGAAACGTGGAAAAATTAAGAATATGATTTCTCTCCTTCCATGACCCATTTCCCTGCTCTGTAGCAACATTAGCAACAGCCAACAAGAAAATCATTTCTGCAGAGGAAATTTCTGGGCTTGATTAATGCTGTTTGTCAGTTCAGCTGGGCAGAGTGGGGCTGTGTGGCAGCAAGTCTCAGAGCACAAACCTTCAGGCAAGGCTGAAAGGGCTGTAAACAAGCTATGAAAGTTTAATGATATTCAAATATCTGAATGACTCCTCAAATGGTGTAGTGGTTAGGAATTGTCCTGTACAGCTTTTGTAAAGAATTCACAGGGTTAATGACTAAAGAATGGAGTTCTGGTAATCAATATAGTCCTCTGGCTCTATTGATTGGAATCGCCTGCTTATTTTGCAGCTAAGATTTTTTAGCCCATTCAGAACAAAGACACCCTAGGGGACTGTTGAGTAAATAGGCATTTAAGACTTTTTCGTTGCTAAGAAAGTAGTTAATTATTATTAGTGCTTAAAAGTCTCAATTTAGACAGAACATCCCAATGAACATGATAATTTTGCTAGTTTTCTGTATGTTTTATGCAAATGCACGTGTATTGGCAGCTGTTCAGAAGTGTGCACCTATTGGGCTGGACAAGGTGCCGAGGGAAGCTTCAAACCTGGAGGGCCTCAAGACACTGAGTAGCTTTGCAGGGGCCTGTACACAGAAAAAGATCAGGTCCCCAGACAGTTGCAGCGTTTGCAGGGTGAGGACTGCCAAAAATATGAGTGTGCCAGTGTGCCCTGTTGATCTTTTGCTGAAAGATGACATTTACAGATGTTGAGGAAGATGAGTGCTGCAAAAAGGAGCTGGGCTTTATAGATAAAATGTTCTTCCAAAGAGAAAGTGGTTCACAAAACAAGCAACTTTCTATTTTGTCATACATGTAAAGATTTTCTCTGTCACTGCTTTTTGCAGGCAGAGGTGCTGAGGATCACCAAATCACCTAAGGCAGCGGCCAGTAGAGAGGACACTGTGGCAGGGCAGGGAAAACCACAAGTGAATGCTCCTTATTCAGCAAGCAGTGTGGCCTCAGCCTCTGAAAGCAGCTGGGAGCCAACTGCATTCCCTTTAGCAGATTTCAGAGAACAGGGGAAACTCAAGTTACACATCTTTGATGAAGGATGTGATCTGTACAGTCAAACTGGGCCTGCCCTGGCTTGCAGTGCTGCCCTGGCCCTACACTCCAGCTGAGGTGCCTCCTGCAGAGCCAGCTGCAAACTTAGCCCCACACCTGGCCCTCAGACCAACCAAAGCTGACAGCTCCTGCCAGATCTCCAGTATTTTCACAGTAGAGCTGAAATCATTATTACTAACATCCTTTTCTTACTGCCACACAAGTCTTAACTTCTTTTTGCCTTTTTTGTCATTTTAAACCAGAAGCTGCTCCTTGCTTCTGGTTTAAAAGAGAAAGGAGAACAGAATGGCACTTTCCTACTGGATGGCAGATGGTGGTGGAGCTGCTTCGCATTTTGATGCCACTCTAATTTCCTTTGCTCTTTGCTTGTTCAACCATTTTTGCTTGTTACACTTAAAGCTGTGAATCCAGTGGATCAGAGAAGAGACATCCATTTGGGACTCAAGCAGAGCTGATCTTTTCCATCCCCCTTAAAAATTAATTATCATTGCTGCTCGCTCATATGGGCATTTGATAAAAACACAGATCATGCACCAGTCAACAAGCACTTATGCACCAGCTGAGACATTAAGAAAACATTACATTTCCTATATGATCCAATTAACAGCTTTTTCCCCTGACAATGATTTCCTACATACTTAGGCTATTATATACAATTTGATAATATGTGGAAGTATTCATCACACTTGCATTCCCTGACACTAATCCTGTTTGTAGATTCTCCTCACTTTCCCCTTCCTAGAATTTAGAGTGGAGATTCCTGACTGCAGCCTGTACGGAGCAATGGCTGGATTTTAGCCATAAGTGATGTCACAAATCCATAAAGTGATAGATAGAGGCAGAATGGCAGCTCTGTTCCTAGTTTTACACACATCTTAATTTTGTTTGTACCTTGTTCAGCTGTACCCCCAGTACCTTTGGAAGTGTGACTCCAGCCTCGGTGGACTGCTTACCAACACTTGTAACCTCGACTCCTTATCTTCAGCTTCTAATGGAGATATTGTCCAAAAGAGAAACCCTGAATCTGAATTTTAAATCTCAGTGCAAATCTGCTGTCAAAAATCCTGGCAAGCGAATTTGAAAGTTTTATTGCACCGAAGTAGCAGTCTTTCATTTTGGTTACTGTTGAGGTCTGTCCATCTGCATAAGCCAGCAGGTGAAAGATTTGAATTAATTTTCTGGAAAAGGTTTACTTAAAAAGGAACATTTATGGCAACTGTATAATGATACCTGCTATGGGTGCAAGATCTGAAAATCATTGCAGGTCCAATACAGAGAAGCATTAGACAGATCAACACCTCCCAGGATTTGAGCTGGTTTGCAGCTGATTTCAGATCAGAGCTTTCTTTGCTGTAGTTTTACTGAACACCATAAGGCTGGAGTTGGAAAAAATGGGAGATGGAGAAAATAAGGGGTTTCTCAAGGGTTTCTGAACCTTAGGTGGGAATAGCCTTGGGAGGACAAATGTGAGGGAGCTATCTCTCCCTAACATTTGTGATTTTGTTTCCACTGTGGACCATTCTTAAAAATTAACAAATGAAAGCCACATAGCACTGCACAGTCTTTTACAGTGAGTAACACAGATTGAGTCACACTGTAACCTTTTGAGAAATTTTGTAGGGGAAATTACTGCACAATTTGGGATAGAGAAAGGAATTCTTCGTGGCCTTTTGATGAAAAAAAAGTAATTCAGAAGCATTTCAGGTTGAATAAGACACTGAATTTGACACAAAAAGGTTTGGTTTTGTATTTTTTTTTTTTTTTTACATTTTTTCTGGATCATCAGTGAAGAAAAATAATCTGATTTGTTATGCAGTGTAAAGACCTATTGCACATTGCCAGGAATACGATTGTGAAGAAAGAGCTGTAAACCAGTGCACATTGATATCAAATGTGTAGCCATTAAGCAAGGAGAAAAAAGAAGGTCCAAAGCTAGGGAATTAATGAAATTTTGCCCAAGGGCAACATTCAAATGTATTTATTTTTTGAATTTGTAGTTTTAACTTTGCTGAATCCATCTGTTATTTTCATATGTAAATGCTCCTCTCCTCCACTTTTTCTGTTCTCTGGGTACATTTTCCTTCTCTTCTTCTCTCTTTCTTTTTTGCTGTTTGTTTGTTTTTGTGCTAACTCCTCAGTAACACGTGAGATCTCCCTGAAGTGTGGAGTCAGAGAACATTTTGGGTTGCCAGGTAAGATGATGTTCATGCTGGGACCCTGTAGAAGGTGGGGCTTTACCTTTGCAGGCTGCAGAGGAAACTGTCCTGTGAAGAAGAACACAAGAATCCTCTGCACAGTTTTTCTGCACAACTTATTATGAACTTATCATGAAGAGCTGAGGAAAGGCAAAAGTCATTGTTTTTTTAAAGGATGAAAGTATTGATGTCCCTGATGGTGAATTGGGTTAAATTTGTAATGTTAAGTCATAAGCCTTGATAACACAGGTAAAAAAAAAAAAGAGGGAAAACCCCAGAATGTGGAAAAATCTTTACCATGTGGTTCTGTCTTCTCTTTTCCAAGATGACAGTCTGGGTTCCTTAATTGACTCTATGTTATAGGAAATGAGACTTGCCTGAAAATGAGTCAAGGTGCTCCCTTTTTAAGGAATGCTGAAGTCCCATGCCAGTGCAGCCAGGCACACAGACTGGGGACACCATGGGTTTCTAATAGCCCATGCTAGTGACTGTCATTGGAGTGACCCATTCCCACAGATGTCATGAAAATCATGGCTATTTTTATTTTGCATTGAAAATGGTGCTAAGCTTTTGAGGATCAAAGTTCTCTTCCAGGCCCTGCTAGAGATTCACTGTGTGACTTTACTATGTCCCCACAGACTCTTTTTACTTCTAGATCTCCTTCTGTATAATGGGAACAATGACATTGGTCCATCTAAAAGAAACTCTTCAACATCCCTTCTAAAAAAGCAATAATACTTGTTAGGGAGACGTAGGTGACATAAGGTGGTTTTTTTTTTTTCACTAGAAACCTCTCCCTCCAGATATGCAAAATGTGTCTTTATGGTTTGGTTATTTACCATGGTGTTTATGAATTCATCTTATGGAGAGAATTCATCTTACACTTTGGTATTCAGAGTAATGCAACATACTTACTAGAAATCCACCTAAGCAATTACTTTGCTGATCTATTGCCAGATTCCTTTCATATCAGCTGCAGCAGCTTGCAAAAACTTAACAAATAGCATTTTACATAGGCTTGTAGTCTATATTCAGTTTTATCTGATTATTTTTAGCACAGTGATTTGAGAATCCAAATTACAGCTAAGAAAATGGAAAATTCATTTTCCAACAATGCCTTAAGCTTCACTAGCATTTTAGAGCAGAACATTTCAGTGATGGCCTTTGATTCAATCCAGGCTGAACGAAAGACATTTCATCACCACAGAATGCATTTCTTTATTTGCCTTGGATCTATGATTCTGTCAGTATTGAGAGAAAAGAAAAATCAATGCTGCACTATAAACCTCGGGCAGCCCCTGGCCAACGTGGTCAGCATGGTGTGAGCAAAGGAAATGGCAGGGGAAAAAAATTGACCGCTCAGCAATAGTGTGGCACAGTAACGGACAAAGCTCTGGGCTAATAACAGCTTGCAATTACACATGGAAAGCCAAAGCTTGTAGGGCATTCAGTACGAAGGGGATGTAATACAATTTATTGAACCACCGGTTAGAGTTCTGCAGCTTCTCAATAAAAAAAAAAAAGGGCTGTGGACCTGTACTGCTTAAAAGACAGACTTATATGGTGCCAGCAGGGGAAGGAGACTTGAAAAAGCAGAAAGCCCTTCCTTTTTATGTCTTGGATAGTGAGCAAGTGGGAGAATGCAGCCTATTTATGCTTTCTAAAAATACACTGGTGAGGCTTAAAGGGACAGCCCTGCTGCCTCCACAGCTGCCTGCACACACGCACACACCCCCTGAGCCAGAGCGGCCAAACACATCCAGGCACTGCATTTTAATTCCTCAAACTGCACCTATGCTGACAGCACACTGTGCATCCTGCCACTCTGAAAAAGGGGAAAAGCAGCATGACAAAAATCTTTACTCAGGTACTGTTCTTCATCTGAGAGAAGCAAGGTGTTTCTGCAGGAGAGAAGAACATTAAAATACCAGTTAATGAGAAGGGAAAATCTTGAACTAAAAAGAGGAATCATTGACAAACATGTCCTTAACAGACAGAAATTAAAAGTTATGACTAAAAGCATCTGTTTTATAGTCATCAAAGGAGGTGGAGGCATGTTTGGGTAGGTCTGGCTGCAGTAGCGAAGGTCAGCACTGAGGCCAACATCCTCCTGCCCCCCCAGTGCCCTTTACCAGATGGGACAGCTGGGGACACTGTGGCCACAGGTGGGGCACAGACTCAGTCCCAGCCACCTGCTCCACTGGGATTTGCGCATCCACCAAGAAGGAGCAGGGTCTGTTAAGGATAAGTGGCTATGGAGCAATCTTGGGGAAATACATACAAACACATGGTGTGCAAGTTGCAGTATTTGTGATTTCAGGGATAAATTATGCTCTTCAGATGGTGAGGCAAAGTTTTGTCACTCAATGGCATGAAAACAGGAGGTGTCAAGTATCACCCAGTGTGGGCTGAAGCCCTAGTGCTAGTAGGGCTGGGCTCAGCAGAGAGCTTGCTTTGGAGAAACCTCTGTGTGATCCCACACTTGGACCTCTTTCTGCCCATCTTAGCATACGTGCACATTTACCAGATTATCTCTTAGCATCAGTTTTGGGCATTTGATATAATGGCTGCCAAACCAGTAACAGGTTGCTCAAAGCCCTGTTCTAGAGTTAGGATTCATCTTCTGCCCCAAGTTAGCACAGTACAGCAGGAATATTAATACCCAGCATCAGATCCTGCACTTCCTGGGGGACCCTGATCTTTGCAGAGCCACCTGGGTCTTGCAATTGCCTGACCACATTTGTATGCATTGTGAAGAAACACAGTTTCTAACATTTTTGGCAAGTGTTGTAGTACTTGTTCCTAAGTACTACAACGATGTGGTGAAATGTGCATTGAAAACAACTGAAACAACAGCCACAATGTGTCTGGTTATTTTATGTTCTTAACTGAAGTCAAGCTCTCCTCACAATGCAATACAGCTACAAGATTTCTCATCCTCAGTAATAAGTAACAGAGACAGATTTCCCTTTATTGTGACCAGAGGAACCAGACCACGGGTACAATCCATGTGGGATACTATCCACCACAAATCTGGCCCAGAGATACTTTTGTTTAATCTGAAATGTAATTTCTGGAATCCCGGCCTAAATATTTCACTCTTTCGTAGTCACATCAACCTCTTCTAGTACAATTTATGGTTCCAGTGGCTCCTCTAGGCTTCCCTGGCACAGGAGGCAGGTTGCTGCCAGCACATCGCCTTCAACACCAAAATATCAGAGTGCACTTGATGATACCTTGTGTCTCTCGTGACAATTACGGCAGGGTCCCCGTAACTCCGTTTCCCGCGCAGTAGGAACAGCCCTGCGCCAAGCACTGCAGTCGCTCAGCAAATCCCTGGCCCGTTGATTGTAATTAAGTCCTTCTACATGTCACGGCGCAAGAGATAAGGGATTATTGGTGTTTGAGACGTGAGGAGCGCGCTGGAGCGCGGTGGTGCCGGGCGCGGGGGCTGCGGTGCAGGACCGGCATCCCTGACACAGAGGGAGCCCCTGCTCGGTGGCTTCTGCCGGCAGTCACAGTGATGGGGACTTCTGCCGGCAGTCACAGCGATGGGGGCTTCTGCCAGCAGTCACAGCGATGGGGACTTCTGCCGGCAGTCACAGCGATGGGGACTTCTGCCGGCAGTCACAGTGATGGGGACTTCTGCCGGCAGTCACAGTGATGGGGACTTCTGCCGGCAGTCACAGCGATGGGGGAGGAGGATGCGAGCGTTGACCATTCCCAATGTCACCTGCAGAGAGCCATTAGCCCGCTCAGCCCTCTATTCCTACATGCTGAATCAAATTAATCTAACAAAAACAGATGACCTGTGAGCTCAGCCTGCCTTACAGCAAAGTCAAACGGGAGCGAGGGGCAGCGGCGGTGAGAGGCAGGGAGGAACAGCGCTGTCCCCGCAGCCCCTCGCTGTGGCCTCCCGCGGATCTCCCTCTGTCGCCGGCTGTCGCGTCCACGCACCGCAGCCACCTCTCCCTTCGCAGCCACACGAACCCTCTCTTGTCTACCTTGGTCTGACTGTGTGCTACCCCTCCATTACACACGTCCACACACACACACAGAGCTGCTGACCTAGAGGTGTTAGCCACTCCGCAGCTGCCGTTCTTCTCACATTAATCTATAGGAATCAATGGACATTTCATTAGAGTAATCAAGTGTGGATGCATCCCGCATTTATATCCCGCACCTCCCCCCTCCCCCCCAGCTGCTTTCACAGGCTAATTGGTCCTACAGCAAAGACTATGTGGATATTTTTCCCTACAGATGAGTGTCAAGAGCAGTTTTTTACTGCTGGTTGAAATACCTATCAATAGAGAGGTACTATAAAAGCCTTCACCCATCAGGCGGTGTTGCTGATGCTAATACATTATGCACTCTCTGTTCTCACACACTCAACTCTCTCCTTTACACCTTTTCCCCACACTACCGAGTCATTTGTGCTGACTTCAATAAGAGAATTAATCCATTGCATTTTCCTTAAAAAAAAAAAAAAAGATTGCAATTAATACTTCTTTATGAGTTCACAATACATTGAGGGTATTTCTCACATAATTATATTTTATCAGCAAGCTTTTTATTTTTTCAGTCAAATCTCTTCATCTTGCTCACTATGATATCTTATAATTTCACCAGGTATTTTGTGGTTTTTATGCATATTGGTACACAATGACATGTTGTGAAAGGCACCAGCATTGTGTTCAGCACCCTTTGCTGCCTGGGAAGGGATGCTCTTCCCTCTTTGCTCAATTCTGTAAAGACAGCAGAGCTTTAGCAGGACTTAGGGAGTGCTGAGAAACATCCCAAGAACTGCTGTCACTAAAATGTGTATGTGACAGAAGGCTGGTGACCAAGTGGAGTCCTTACAGTCGGGGGACCAAGGGCTTCCTTCAGGTGATATTTTTGAGGCCATGAGAAAATGCGATGATAATTATTTGAACAAAAAGTTTGAAAGCAGAATGTTTCATAAGATCATGGACTTTTCATTCAAAAATAATTTCAAAGACTTTTACAGGAAGGTGGACAGCTAACAGCACATATTTAAAAAGTATGAAAGCTTTAGAAATGCCATTGTGGAGAAGGAGGCAGTGGCTCAGGGGTGCTGTGCCTGTGGCTAAGGTGCCTCTTGAGAAGGGCTGCTGGGGCACAGTGGGTAAGGGCTCTGCACAGGCACCCTCCACTGCAGCAGCAATGAGGCTGGATATGGAAATTCATCACGCTGCACCCTCACCCTACACAGTGCTTGGCCTGGGCAACCTCCAAGGAGAAAGGCAGGAGCTCAGGAAACAACAGGGATGGGAGCTTTGGTGTCCCTTGAAGTTGAAATTAACTTTTCTCTCTTGGTAACTGTATTTGATGATTAGAAAAATGAGCTGAATTAAAAAGTCACTGACTTGCAATAAAGCTTATTGTTCTGATATGTTATCTTTCAAGTCATGTCAGACCTGAAAAAGAACCCCATATATTCTAAGCAGAAAAGCACTTGAGCACGAGTTTCAAGTAATTAAAAAAAAAAATCCTTTCTTCTTCACTTCTTCATCCCATTTTTAGAACTATTTGCATGAGTTACATGGGTTTACCCCAGGTGAAAGTACAGCCCCATTGGCTGCTGGTGCTAGACTGCATTCTTTGCAATATATTTGGCTATATTGCAGGGATGTAGAATTTCGTCTACCTTCCTGACTTTTCCAGTATGGCATGAAATTTTCAGTTTTGTTTAATGAATACTATATAGGCTTTTAAGTTTTTTGTTTTTTTAATTTAATCTTTATATGGTTTTTAGTTTTTTTTTTTTTTTTTTTTTTAACTAAACCCTACTTTTTGCTTATGGCCAAATTCATGAAACTGCAATGAAGAAAAATGAACCTGCTGAAGGGGATTGACCCCACATGCTCACGACCAGTTCTTTCAAGACTAACGAGAGAGTTTGCATTTGCTTTTCCTGCCAGATCTCTTTCCTGAGGGCACACTGCATAATGCAAAACGAGCTATGTGAAGTTTGGTGCAGAGGATGAAAATAGGACCATTCGGCTATTTTACAGAGATGAGGTTCTCTTCCCCTTCCCCCTCCACATGTTTTTCACTGTAAGTGAAAATGAAACTTGTGCTTTTCAGAGGAAATGGCTGCTAAAGGTTAAGGGGTAAGTCTTCCTTGCTGCAAGCATACATTTTTGCAAGCTGAATCTTATCCATGTGGCTAGCAGCGCTCACACTGAAATAACTGCAGAGGGCTTAGAAGAAGAGTAGGGAAATGGAGGGCAAGAGCATCAAAAGAACATCCCAAAATCGATTCATCTGCTCTTTTTTATTCCTTCATTTGAGTTCTGGCAATCCCCCTTTCCCTATTCCACATTCCACTGTAGAAACAAGATCATTATTCAGAGGTAGAGGGTGGGTAGCTGTGCCCAGAAAGGACAGTTGTTGTGCAAGGAAGCAAGAGCATTTCTCCAGGGCTTCCATGGGGGCTTACCTACCACAAAGTCAGGGAAATTTGGGGCAACAGGTAACTGAAACCTTGACTCCTTGCCCTGCCAACCAACCAGCATATTTGTGCAGCTGATGTACCCACACAGAAATACAGTATCAGACATCACAAGTCACTGGAATAGAGCAGGGGGGGGAAGGAGGCAGCTGTTGCCCTCTGCTTGCTTTTTTGTCCTCAGAGTCCCTGTCATTTGGCTCTTGGGTTTTTTTTCTGGCAAAGGAAGACACAGTGAAAGACTGTCTGAATGGTCCTGAAAGCAGTTTCTTGGACATTTTGATATATTCTGTTTAGTGCAATGCTCCTAGGAAATATTTGACCTCAAGCAAACACACCCATTAGTATCCGCATGGAATTCAGAATATTCCTGGTAACAGTCTGTTATATAAAATACAAAATAGGATGAACAGAAGTCCAATCAAAACCACACCTTCCAGCAGCATATAGTTTGCAAATGTGGACAAGATTGAATGTATTGACACAGAACATACATGGAGAGCAATAGAGCACAAACGTATATCCATAAAATTTTCAACCATTTAGCTTTAAATGAAGATATTTAAGGTTGTTACAAGATAGCAAATCCAGATTTAAGAGGGAGTCAGCATTTCCCTCTTATTCCTTCTCTCCCACTTGTCTCTCAAAACCAAACACTGAATCAAACACCTGGCAGATTGGTGATGGGGTTTGTTGTTCTTGCCTAAGGAAAGCTAGAGTTTCAGTGAAGCAATATTCCAAAGGATGCAGAGCTGGATGGCAGAGGGTTGGCTGGGAAATGGCTATGGCCAAACTCACTTTTCAGAAGGCTGCAGGTGCCTCCAAGTCTTCTCTGGAGAGGTCTCCCAGTGACCCCAGGGCAAGAGACTGCCCAGCAGCTGTCCCTGCTCCCTGGGGCTGGGGACCTGTCTCCCCAGGCAGCCCCATGCCTCAACATTGTACAAGTGAAACATCACAGCAATGGTTCTTGCTTCTTAGAGGTTACTCATATCCAGGAAAGAGTACTTTAATTTCCTTCTAAGAAAGCTGAAATGGCCCAAATTAAAAAAGCTCCTTGTGCTTGTTCTGTAAAGCACCATTTATTGATATACCTTAAAACCAAAATTCATTCAAAAAGTTCACAGCAGGAAACTAAGAGAAACTAGAGAGTTTTTCTGAGCTGGAGTTTCATAGGTACGCACCCACTTTCTCTTAAGCCTGTAATACATGCTGGTAATTTACTGTGTGAATTTTCACTGAGTTTTACTCCTCAACTGTCACAGATGTGATTTCAAAGTTTACTGAAACTGGGTCTGCACAGGTTTTAACTTCTTTATGAGATGCAAAGGAAAAACCCCACCTATTTTATCTTGCAGTAGAAATATTGATAGCTTTCATTTTAACTGATCCCTTGAAGCCAAAAAAATTCTGATAAGGCTGGAAATATGTCTGTGTTGGTCTATATTAAATATGAAGTTGTCTTGATATTTGACATTCGTAGCATGCACCACCTTGATGTGGCCTCCTGAATTTTTTGGATAAGTTTCTTGGGTAAGTTGAGGTACGTGAACAGTACATTAAGATTAGCCCAAAGTAATTGGATGATGTGCCCTAAAGGGTCAGAAATATTATATGATTTTTTCCTTCCATGACAAATAGATGTATAGCCTTTTCTGACACTACAGATTTCCCTTCTCCCCACACAGACACAATGAAGGCAAATTATTTGTATTCAACCTGCTGCATAAAAATTGTGTGGGATAAACACCCTTTCCAATGACAACCTTAAAATCCAACCTCAAAAAATGACCAAATCAGCAGTGGAGGAGGAGGACATGGAGAAATGGTGCTCTCTTTCATACTGCCCTGTTAGATGAGCTCAAATGTGAGAGCTGTGCCAAGAAGTTTTGAAGACAGCGACACTCATATGCTGTGTCTGCAGCAGGCAGGGCACAGGTCCCAGCTAGTCCCCATGGTTTGTATGCATGTGGAAAGCAACAGCAAACAGGTGAATGAAATGATGATCTCAGCCAGGGTCTTCCTGAGCTCTTGTTTTGGAAGGAAGTCTGGAAGATGGCACACCAGCCTTGGCCCTGCCTGTAATGGTGGGTATCAGAGGTATCAGTCACTAGAGTGACACCAAAGCACCCATATTTCATCCGAAATTTTCTTCCATGCCAAATCCCTGGGTTTTTTTTGCATGGCATACTTGAGTTTCTTCAATCTTTCTTAGAACAGACCTAGCACAAAGTCAGGCCTAGGCAGTGTACAGCCAGCAGGGTGGCTGAAGGCTCCCCAGGCTTTTTGCTTTTCTCTACTTGGTTCTGGTTGTTTAGACTCAGTCTCTGCACATATTAGCTGTTTCTGTGCAAGGTAAATTGAGTGGCCTATCTTACAACTGCCCAGATTCACTTTTGCCCTTTTTATCAGAGTTTCCTTGCTTGATGCCGACTGTGCTCACAGAAGTACCTTTTTTCACACCTCCTTTGGCACAGAGTGACTCTAAGGGGGAGTGTACATACTGCAACTGGAATAAACTGAAACTTTTCCAAGAATATATACACTGCCAAGAAAAGTGTGAAGCTGCTGACCAAGTTTTCATATAGAGTATTAGAAAATACATATCGAGGTTTTTTTAAACTTTTGTTTGATAAAGAAGAAAAAAATCCTGTATGAGAACTGTTTTGAGATCTCCAGAAATTCCCCTTTTTTGCCTTTACCTGCACAGGCAGAAGAAAAGGCAGTCCAGGAAAAAGGTATTCTAAGGAAAACCTAGTTATGTCTAAAGGCCAGGACTGTACATTATTTATAATGTGTAAAAAGCCCATGCACTTTGTTATCACTAGAACCTGTCTGGAGATTAGGCAGCATCATCATCCATGGCTTTATAAACTAACTGATGGTCTTCCTTGCATTTTAATAGCTGCAGCTGATGTACAACTGATCACAAATGTCTTCATTCTCTGCTCTGTGAATCACTGTACAGAGGAACAACAAAAATACCACTATTTGCTGGTCACAGACACCAGTTATTAATGTAAAGGTTTGAAACAAAGTGTAAAACTTTATCTTACCTCATATGCCTCTCTTACCTTATAGAGGATATATTGTAATCCACTGCTTTTCTAAAACAAGAGCATAAAGCTCTATGATGCTATTGCAGATCTTTTATAACAGCAAAGCTACTCAGGACCTGTATGTAGAGTAAGGGGGTCAGGCTGACAGCAGAGGATGGGAGCAGATAAAACTCCTTCCAGGAGAGGTTCTAGATGGGGCAGGGGAAGGGATTACATTAATCCCTGTCCCACTCACAGGCTCTGTTGGCCTTCAAAAGGCATTCTTGAGCTGAAGTGTTGGATGTGTTAAGAGGCTCTTCATAAAATATCATGGAGTCGGTTTAGAGAAAATGGATCCACTTCCTTTCATCTGCCTGGAAGGTTTTGGCAGTTATTGGGGCTTGAGGGTTTGCTAATGGCAAGAAGAAAGGCTCTAAAGTGGTAGAAGTGGGGAAAAAAATCGTGCTGATGCAGGCAGGCGGATTGTGCTAAGGTTTCATTTCCGTGACCAAAGTTACAAAGGCCAGCCAGTGAAAATGACCACAAAACCCAGGACCTGCCACAATCTGCTTTCCTAAGTGTCACAGACAGCTTTAATCCTAAACCAAAAGCTTTTGCTCTGACAAGCACCCACAGTGCAGAACCCTCCCCTTTGCCCAGGAGTGACAGAATGACCCCTTGGTTAAACTTTGTTTTGGCATTTCTAACGATACTTTAAAAAAAAAATTCCAAGTACGAATGTTGGTTACCTTTTTTGAAAAACGGGTCAGATTTTAAAGATTAATCAACTAAAAAAAAAAAAATATTTCAGAGCTTGCAGTGTGCTTATTGCCTTACAAAGTGTTGCTGGCAATAGCAATTTTAATATGAAGCAATAAAAGAGGAAGTGTGAGGGCTATTGCACTACAGCTTGCAGATGGCTGCTCAGGCACAGGAGGTTGCAGGGAAGGGGTCCCATGAACTGTTATGGTCCCATGAAGAGCCCCCTGGCTATTTGGAGCTGGGGCTGAGCACAGCACTTGGCCAGGCAGGCCCTGAGTTCCAGCAGGGCCACACGCTATCGTCTCTGTTTACAGAAGTTGGTGGACTTTCCTCCACAGCTAAATAGGCTGACAGCCTCAGAGATTGGCTTTGAGTTTTTGGTTTGAACAAATCAATGAACTACAAGGAAAACTACAAAAACAACAACAAAAGAAATGGTTTCTGAATGTTACCTGAAAAAACCACAGAGTTTCAAAAGAAAAACCTCTAGCAAAAAAGATACCTGGGGGAAGGCAAAGGAAGAATTTCCTCCTACAGTACACAGATCAGTGCAAACCATAAAACACTCTGATAGTGAGTTGCTATTTATTGCATATTATTCTGGACAAAAAGACAGACTTGATGAGAGACACTTTTAGGCTGTTTCAGTCCATCAATAGAACTGCCAAATAATTTCTAATGGAATGCAGAAAAACTAGAGTTTTTGAAGTTAGTTTGTGACCCACCCTTGCGCTAGCCCCAGAGGACAGTAACAGCTCAAGCACTTCCTGAGTGAAATAAAATGTGAGTAGGAAGATGTAGATGGAATTTCAGTTTTCATCATCAACTTTTCAGCCTAATTACATTTAATTCACATGTGATCAACCCTGCCCCATGGACCAGTAAGGAAGGGAGTGGGCAGAAGAGAAAAACATGAAGGTGACTTGAATAGCTTGAGTACAAGCACCAATAAAGAATTTTTTATTTACTAATGGTAATAATCCCTACTTCTTACACAACACTGGAAGTCGAGAGCACTCTACAAGCATTAACTCATCAATGACCTAATTAATGATTCAGACAAGGACCCCACTGGAGCCCTGCTGCTGTGGAGGGGCCCTGTGCACCTGTAGGGCATTGAGTCCCCCAGAGAGGCTTGGGGAGCAGCACCAGAAGCTGTCCTGCCTGCCAGCAGTGCATCCCAAGGCACGGTGCCACCCCCTCCTACAGGAACATTTGGGCAGTGAGCTAGGGAGACAGATCAGGTTCCAAGAAGCACTTTTGGTGGGTTCTCAAAGGGGAAAAGTGGCAAAACTCACAAACAAAACGCCTTACCTTAAGGATGGTACATACATGTGTAAGACATTTACTTAAGGTAAACTCTGATATATCTGGAAAGCTTTTATTGCTACCTTGGCATTGGTGCTGTGCCTGTGAGTGACAAATTCCCAAACCAAGTACCCAGAGGAAGGCACTACCAGCAGGCCCCTGAGACAGCCTGTCTCTGCTTATCCTGCCCAGCACTGTCACCTGGAACCACATCCCAGTGCTACCTAGCAAGGGGGTTAGGGGTGATTGATGCAAAGGGAATGAACTTGCTGAGCTGACTACAGGTACAGCAACAGGTTTCCAAGGGTTCTGGCCAGTATCCAGCCCAGTAAGAAATACTTTGCCTGTTTCACTTGGGTACAGCAGGTTCAAATTCAGGCTGAGCTTTAGCCACTGCAGAAAGGGCTGTGAAAGGCAGAGCTGTAAAGCAGCTGCTGGTGAGCTGGGTTCTTTATCAGCACAGCCACAGGGAGGAAGGAGGTCAGCACAGCACAGCACATGCAGCCCTGCCACCCTCCCACTTCCACCTCATGCCCAGGGCAGCTCCTCACCCTGCAACTGACTGAGCCTGGCTCTTGGCAAACCTTTCCAGCAGGAAAGTGTTTGGCTGATACAAAAGATAATCCTAAATTAGTGTTCAGAGCTCAGAATAATAGAAGGGTCATCAGTTTGTTGTGTCTGATTGAGTATACAAATTGGAGCTGTGAAGAGTAGAGATTATTTATTTTACAATAATGAGAAAGGTTATGATGCTATATAACCTAATGCTGGGCACCTTTGCAGATTAGAGCTTCCGACAATAATATTATTTAAAAATATATTTTCATTTGTTTTGAGTGATTAAGTCTGGCTTGCATGGAAGTGGAGATGTTTCAGCTTTATAAAGGATTTTCTGTGCATTTTCACAAATTTAGTTGAATTTTTTATGTGTTTGTCAAAATGAAGTTATATACATCAAAGAATACTGTGAGTTTTCAAGTCTGAGGTCCAAATTCATTATTAATGTAACTGCTGTAGAGGTAACCAATAGTCTGACCAAGATTCTGGACTTTAGACAAAGTTTATCATCCCTGAGGATTATGCAGAGTTTACTTATCAGGAGAAGAATCCAATCATCTTTCTGTGCCCCTTGTCTGAGGAGTGGACTTTGCAGCCACATTGAGCAGTGGATACCTTGTCTGGGAAATGTCTCAGCGTGCTGTGTAATAAATGGGACTTGCTGGAGCTGAGGGCTGGGATGAAATTGTGCTGCCCTGCTTCTGTGTGTGGAGGCATATGTGAGCAGGCTGTGTGTCATTGAGATTTGTAGATAACCAAATCTTGAAACTCTATGGTTTATAGTTTACTGATGCAAGTTCCTGCTTTTCATTGATCTTCATTCACTAAATCTGGACATTTGACTACTAGAAAGAACGAAGCAGCTTTTAACTCCATCTTTCACATCTCTCCAGTGCCTGTGAAATGCATTGTTTTGTTTCAAGGAAATGATGAAACTGAAGGACTGATGAAACGCCTCCTTTATGCATCCCAAATATTTGGAGAATTTAAAACCCAGGCTGAACTTGGGTTACAGTTGTATTTTGGCTTCCCTTTCCATTTTATAGGGAAGTAATTGATCCATGCAAAGGACTTCTATCTCATACTGAGAATGGCAGCACGCAGTGCCCCAGCATTTAATGTGAAAAATTCCTGGTTTTAATTATCTATTAACATTAACCTGAGCCATTGTGTATCCCTGCTTCATTGCTTAGCTGCAGTTGTACTGAGCAGTCTTGGAAAACAGATGAAGTATGGGTGGTTATTGCCCAAAATACAACTGGATTTCACAATTAAACCCTTGGAGCTTAGAATTTATGCCAGTGCTATCTGTGGCTCTTAAATGCCATTCACCCCTAAGAAGCACCCCACACTCACACAAAACATGTGTGATTTAGTTTGATGTGGTGCTTTTCAGGGTCCAAAGCAGGACTGATATGATTATTTCTAAAAACAAGAAAGGAGAAATAAAATCTCTTCATTTAACTGCTAAGGAAAAAGGTAACTTAGTTTCAAGAGATTCAGACTTTCTTTTAAGTGCGCTGCAGATAACTCCAGACATGAGGTGAAAACAGCTTGTTGTGTTTCTTTAAAAGGGCCTAGTCAATCTGCAAAAGTATTTTTCTCTTATGCTTGGATATTTTATGTACATTGCTCTATTTTTGGCTCAACAACTTTCCTGTTTAAATCCCTGAAACACATCAGCAAAGTAAAAGTGCATTTTGCAGACCCATGACTGAAGTGTTAACATATTGTGCTTTCAGAAAGCATAAAAAGGACAGATTAGAGGAAGGGAAAATTTTTAATTAGGGGATTAATTAGACAAAACAAGGCAATAAGAGACTCCAAAAGGCTCACTCTTCAGAGATTTCCGTAATTGTGCTCTTTCCAAACGAGTTTGATCACCCGAAGGAAGAACCAACAGGCAGATGAGGAAGTGGTCAATAAGTAACAAGGACTGACCACTGCATTACTGGGGTATCTCCTGCACATCAGGCCCAACATCCGGATTGCTGAAGTAATGCAATAATGAATCCTGACCCGCCTTTGCAGCACTGTGGTGAGTTCCTGAGAGCCTGTTCTATTCTGGGGAAAAACCAGTTCCGCCCAGATTTTTCCCTGTCATCCAGGGGCTGCTAACACTCGTACAGGACGTGTATTTTGGAGGTCAAATAAATCAATACAATTCAAAATCAAAACAAATCAGAAATATGGTAAACAAACAGTCTAATGTGATTAGCTGAGATATTGCCCTTCTTTTTCTTCTGTGCTTGGTCCTCAAAAGCATTAGTGGCATAAACAATAGAAGGAAACAAAATGAATATGTAAAGTATCTCATCTCATCCCACATGTAATAAAATGAAAACAAATGTTCTCACTTCTACAAACTCCACCACATCAAATTAATAATGGAAAACATCACATCAAAGCACTCTTTGTGCTCAATAGCCTGTGGCACATTTGGACTCATCAATAGATGTTCAACAATATTACAACTTGTTTAAATCTTGGTAAAGTAGTGTTATGTACTATTGTTATTGACTTTCTTTTTCTAATTATCACCCAAAGGTGACAGATGATACAGCACTAATGATCAGACTGTTTAAGAGCTGAATCAGCTTAGAATCCCAACTCATTAAACCTCAGCAAGACTAAAAGATTCCTTGGACTTTAAGGCTAAAAGCTTCACTCTGCTGACAACATTTTGGTCAGTTATACAGGGGACAAAATCAGGAGATTTAAGGCATTTTTCACTGACAGCATCTTTGGAGATTTTAAGGATTCTAGTACATACAAATGCCTAAATATCTGAAAGTATATAAAATCCATACAGCTGTCGTGATAAAGCAAATATTTGCAGTACCTTTTTTGTTATGCTAAACCTTCCCTTGAATCTGTTTAAGCTAATAGCAAAACTGTTCTTGATTTTAATAGAAGCTGAAGTCAGTAGGAGTTTCAGAGCCACGGCATTTATTTGAACCCATTTCTCCCAGTGTGGTCAGAAGCAGAGACCCCAATAGTATTTTTGTGGTGTGTACCAGTGCACAAAGCCTTGCACCAAATTAATAATTCTTAGCCATTTTGGCAACAAAATGTGGCATTCTTACATCTGTTTTAGCAACTCTGACTAAACGAATCTCTTTCCGTTGCTTCATTGGATACAAGTTAGGAATGATACTCCTGATGTTAAGAAGTGATGCCTGTCTCTAACAAGAGCCGAATCAGATTCCAGAAGCTAAAAGTAAAGTTAATGCAGAGATTAAACTGAACTAAGGGATGGGGACTAAACTCGCATCTTTTGTAACTGCATTGAAAAATAAGCTGTAACACTCCCCGACTGCAATGTTTGATACCAGTGTTTAGTCTGAAGATGCTGGTCCAGAGCAAGTAAATCTTCACCTGGACAAACTTGCATTTATTTGGCAGTGACCAGAACTAGAAGTATTGGCCTCCATACCCTGCACTAAAAGCCCAAACATTTTAGCTCAGTGTGCTCTCCCTCACTCAGATGGTGTATTTCCCAGTGAGCTGTGTTACTTCTGCATGGAGACCTATAGCAATTACCTTCTAAAATCAGGCACTAGTCACTCTAATCTCTGTATTTAGTTTGTCCCATTCAAGCCCCATGTTATAAATCAGAATAGTAGTTACCCAATTTGCCAGGCCACATTCCTTACAAAGTAAATGAAACTATTAGGTGCTATTACAAGGGCAGGATTAGCAACAGAAAACTTCTCTATAAACTGCTATCTAATAATTTATGACAGTTTTGATGTTTCCTGGCAACTGAACAGATTAATAAGTTCATAGTCCACCTCTGATATTCTCTTTCCCCATACCACAGACTTTTGGACCTTGCAATGTTTATTTTCACTTTTATAAAATTCACTGTATCAGAGAGTCAGTGCAGGGCTGGCAGTGGTGCCCTAGTTACAGCCCAGGAAAGATTTTACCCCAGTTAGACGAAACCCACATATCAGAGTGTCACAGCAATGACAATTGGGTGCAGAGAGAATTCTCCTGCCTGAGTGCACACAGAGTGAAAACACAAATATGTATTTGGAAAGACTCTTCCCACCTTAACTGCTTTTCTGCCATGAGCTTTCCTGCTTGTACTCTGCAGGTGTCTCGAGTCAAAAAATGATGGCTTGTTAATTTTTCTACTTCTTTTTAGGACTACCCATATGCTAATCTGGTCACAGACTCGTCACTTCAAAGACACTGTGCACCTTGATGAATGTTGTAAACCCCAAACTACACAGGATTTATTTTGGGAAATTGCTTTTTCCTTTTTTCCTCACAAAGTTGATCGAGGCTAAACCTTTTGTTCATTTTGGGTCGGCTTAAGTCTAAGTCCAAATGATACATCTAGCTTTAGTTTTGATAAGGGCAAAATTAAACCCCAGGCTGGATCCTCCGAGTCCCTGCTATGCAGTCCCCAAAAGCTGCCTGGTACACAGCTTTTCAACCTCTTCAGCAACCAGAGCTATTTGCTTTGGAGTCACAAAATATAAGGACTAAAGATCTTTTTTCAATATTGACATTCAATGGAAAGGTTACTTATTTTTGACAGTCCTTCAAAAGGGATTCCCAACGATTCCCCCATTTCTCCTTCTCTCTGTGTCTTATCCCTGAAGCCTCCAGCTGCAAGCACCATTCTTCCTGCTGCCTGTCAACATGAGCAATTAATGGCTCCGAAGGGCTGCTTTGAATGGCCTGTGTAGTCCCACCCACAGGAACTGGCTCCAAGATAGCAGTGCCAAGTAGTTTCATGGGAATCCATAGAGGAGCAATAGTTTCACCCAGAGGTCATAATGTTTTGGATAAAATTGTGAATCAGTTTTTAGCTGTGTGCTATGAGCTTCAGGCTACTTTTTAAATTCTCCCCCAAAGCTTACTGTTTTTTACATGAAGAGGCCATATGTCATAATAAACATCAGGCTTAGGAACAGCTCACACTCTAAATGTCAGGCTACAAAGCTACGTTTAAAGATTAAATCTCTGGCCTCTTCAAAAGGGAGGTTGAAGGGAGGGATGAAGAAATCCCAAATACAGAGAACCTTACAAATAAAGCAAAGTTTACTACTAACAAAACGTATCTTGCAAAAACACACTTGGTGCTTTGCTGTTGGAGCTGCCCTCGATAAAATGTGGGTGTCATTTGAAAAGGACATCATTTCCAATGAATTCTGAAAGTGTCACACAGAGTATTGATCGATCGAGTCTTGCCGTCAGCGTGACCAGGGCCGGCAAAAAGCTATCCCTGTGATCCAATTTTCAGAGCTCACAGACACCTCCAGTCCCAGGCAAATGGCGTCAGCAAGTGGCAGGAGGGGTCTGGGGGAGGGGAGCTGGAGGGAAACGTGGAGGGGAGAAGCTTTGCACTGTCTGCTTGTCTAAGCATTAAATGTTATTAGCCACAAGCATGGCACCCCCATTGTGTGGGGAGGCTGCTGTGTTTCTGGCTTTTGTGTTACCAGCAATGCAGAACCATTTGTACATCAAAAGTAGGTCCTTATCAGCGAGATATACCCTGATAAGATCACGCTTTTTATGATTACATCAGTGTTCAGCCAGTTTCCTGCTTTTGCCTACAGACACGCAGGGCACGGCGCTGGGCAAGGGCGGCGTGAGCTCCAGAGCCATTGCTGGCCAAACACCTGTGAGCCATCGGGCTGGCTGTGACACAGCGGTGGCACTGCCCCCCTGCCCGGGCTGTGGGAGCAGCATCACCCCGTGCAGGGCACAGAGCCAGCCCTGGGCCTGCTGCCTGCAGGGCTCAGGTACCAAACAGATGCATCCCACCAGAGAGGGGAATTATCAATGCCCTTTATGGAGCTGAGCAGTCTCAAAAGGAAAGCGTTCTCTCAGCCTGAAGGAATCCGGGCTTGAATCTGAAAGTGCTGAGGATGCCCCCACCACTGCACAATTAGGGATGCACCTTGTTTTATCTCCTGTTACACAGGGAGAAACATTGTGTGGGATCCTAGCACAACAAATCCCTTGCTGGACGTGCAGGCACCACACGAGTGAAATATAAAAACATGAAAAACAACAATAAAGGGAGAGCTGCCAGGTAAGAAAAATAGGATGGTTTGTTTTTTGTATGAAGCCAGTGGGGAACTGCAGCAGGTAAGGAAAAAAGTTTAAGTGGGTTGAGTGAATTACACACATTTTCTTATTATACACCCGATTTCTGTTTGTGGACTCATTGTTACTCAATACGGGAAATATTTATTCCTGCTGTGTTGTTTCCTCTTTGTACTAAGTGACACAAAACCTCTTTCATAACTTTTGTAAGGAAATTACTTCCTTTCCTAAGAATTATTTATATATTTTATAAAA
>VXAX01007156.1:0-38130 GCA_013399835.1 Leptocoma aspasia
TAGCCCAAGAATTAGAAAAATACACTAAGCTGACAATGAAACTATTTATTAGTACATTGATACCATTTTTGTGGGAGGAGATGAAATAAAAGAAGTGGGGGATACCCAACAGAAAATCATCTCCCACTTAGAAAGTCTTGATTTGCAAATTCCCTCAGAAAAGGTCCAGAAACCTTCACAGGAAGTGAAATTTTTGGGAATTTGGTGGAAGGGAGGTATGACATGTATTCCACCTGATACCCTGACCTCTTTAGATCAGATTAAAATGCCTGAATCTAGGAAAGATTTCCAACATGCTTTAAGATTATTAGTGTTCTGGAGAAAACACATCCCAGTTTTTTCCATAATTGCCAGACCTCTTTACAGCTTGCTGCAAAAAGGGGTAAAATGGGAATGGAGTGCTTCTCAGGAAGAAGCACTGCAATTGCTGATTTTTGAAACAAAGCCCTGGGCCCTGTCCATCCTACAGATCCTTTCCAGGTGGAATAGGGATTTTCCTCCTCAGGGTTGTCAGTGCACATAGGGCAGCAGGGTCCTGAGGGTCTGACAAGGCCTGCTGGTCTTTATTCCCGTGGCTTTAAAGATGCTGAGGAAAGATACACTACCTGGAAAAAGGAATTGTTTGTGATTAGCTTAGCTCTCACAGAAAGCTTGGGTAGCAGCCAAGACAAACCTGCCTCAGTCATTAGAGTAGCCCCTCCTTTTTCCCCCAAACAGTCAGCAAATTCTTAGTTTACAAAGGGAGAAGGAAGCACCCAAGCTGGTGAGCTGATAACTTTTTGCAGTGTTTTCCAACATGAGGTACAGAATACTTCTCTTGTCTGTATCTACACTGATTTCTATGCTGTGTTTAAGAGATGTACTGAGTAGCTTCCTTTTTGGCAGCAAAATAATTGGGAGAGAGCATTGGATGAATATATACTGGGTATTTCCATCATTTTAATTTTCTGCCTCTTGGCAGAGTCTGTTGTGTTTGCTTTTCACAGGAGAACCCCGAGGGACATGAAGACCCCACAGCACCATGGCCAAAAATCAGCTGAGTGGCCATGGTCTGAAGCTATTATCAGGATTGTTGATTAAACTTAACTGCTGTACAAATTTTTTCATAAAGTCTTGTGTGGTAAAAACAATACAAAACACTGGGGGGAATTTGAAATCGATGTTGTAACATCTACCACCCAACCACCAGTTGTGCTAAGCCCAAGAATTTTTGAGATTGGACCATATATAATCAGAACATATATTGTTTAATCTAGCATGGTTTTTCAAACAAATTACTGTTGCAAAACAGTGTAACCCTTTTAAGAAATGAACAGAGACATAACTGGTGTTGTGGAAACAGGATTGGATTTTTAAATAATAAGTACTAATGAATAAATTCGCTACCACAACTAAAGATTTAATCATATTACCTAATTGGGGAAAGGTAAATGTGAATGACCACAAATTGATAATTGATGCACTCGATGCTACACAAAACAACGTCTCTGGCTCTCAGCTGTATCCAGTTTCAATTGTGGATGCAGTCAATTGCTGCCTCAATTATAAGAGAAGGCGAAGAAAGCACTTTTACCACTCAAATTCGCAAAATAATCTGAGACAGTGCCACTGACTTTGAAAAGGAATTCCAATCCTGGTGGAACTTAGTGAATTTTACCTATGATTACATCACAAACACAACCACAGCCTTTGTGTTAACTATACCCAGTACTTCAGTGCATTCTATATTCCCCATTATTGCATTAGGGCTGAATCATGCTGGAGCTATTCTCTATCTTTTCGAGGATAGGGAATGGGCCTGTCAAATTGGTGACAAGCAAATTGTTAATTTGGAGACTTGTACTGTCTGGGAAAAAAAAAAAAAAAAAAACCCATAACCACCCCAAAAAACAAAAAAAACCCCAAACCACCAAACCAAACAAAAAAACCCCAAAAAATCGAAGTAATTCAATTAGAGCTCAAGTTATTTCTTTGGACACAGAGCAATATATCTGTCATTTTGAAACTCATCCTAACGAAATTCCTGAAACAGTGCTTGTGTATATAGGCAATGGATATGCTTGCTTAAGAACTGCTTGTGATAGTGTGTTTATAGAAAATTTAGCAGTGGATACTAAAAATCATTCCAATTTTTGTGTATGTAACTTTACTAAAATTACAGGAAGTGATTTTTCTTATTTAGCCTCTGTTACTTCTTATCACCTCTTACAGTCCAATTATTCACTGATCCAGAAATTATTGATTACCCCATCGGGATGAACCTTATTTTGGTAAAGCAATTGTTGCTTTACCAGGATTTAATTGATTAAAGTAAGATAAGACGTGATTAAAAATTGAATGTGTATTTTGATTAAAATTTATTATTCTTTTTTGTTTGTTTTCCTTTTTCTTTCTTTACGTTCCATTCTCTTTTCTTTTTTTTCTCTCCTCTTTCTGATTTTCTGTCCCTATTTTCTGGGATATGCTACCAACGCTGATGAGCCCTGAAGATTTCGCAGCAGCACTACATCATGCAGAAGGAGCTCACTTGACGAGAATTGTGAGCCATGGGGTAGTGTACCCTTCATCTGCCTCACGATCATCGCCAAGGTCATAGACTAAAACCTTGAAAACTTCAAAAGGACGTTTGCACAGGAGTCCTGGCCTGAGGTGGGATGTTTGCCAAGTGTTGCCTGCAGTTGTGCCTGCTGGGGACTGGTTCCTGAGGACAATGGGTGCTTGTCACGGTGGGCTACATCATACTTGTTGCCAGAGCAAGAAGGAGCGACCCGTCCTGTACACACCTGTCCTACACACCTGTCCTGCACACCTACCTGTTTCTGTTCCCCAGAGCAACAAGGCTTGCAGCTTTCCCCCACCTCTTGGCCAGTTGCCCCTCACTTTTGCAAAGGACTACAAAGAGGCTTTCTAAATAAACTGACTTAGAGATCTCCCCAACAGACAGAAGACCCTGCGTCGCCGGATGGCTGGGTGGACTTCAGCACTGGTAGCTATAATCCGCCTTACCCCCTTTTTCTCTCTTATCTATATTTTGTTTCCTTTTCTTTCCCCTCTACTGCATACTAGTGTTGATGAGCTTCTACAGATAAAAGCAAAACGAGAAGTCCTAGACAATGAAAATCAAGATGATACCTGGGCAAGAACCCTCTAGTGGAGTAAAACTTGGGTGGGCTTTAGAGTCTTTATTTGGTCCTATAGCGAATTACCAAAACAGAGAAATGATATATAGACTTACAGGTCAGGTAGACAGATTAGCAAGAGTCACCTGGGAAGGGTTCAAAGAATGGAATATACAATTACAAGCCCATTTTGTCACTACAAAATGACATTACAAAATCAATTAGCCTTAGATATGTTACTTCGAAAAGAACATGGAGTGTGTGGATTTCTAAAAGAACAAGTGTACCACTGTTGCATCCATACCCCAAACGTATCAGCATATGTAGAATATGATATTAACCAGTTGAAACAAATAGAAAGAGAGGCACAGGAAGAAAAAAATAGCTACGAGCTGGTTAGACAAAATCTTCAAAGGGTTTGGATGGAATGTGAGTTCATGGATTAAATCTATCCTCGAGACTAATCTCGAGTTAATCTTACTAATCATGTTTTTAGCAAATTGGTTGGTTTGCAGCATCGTAAAAGGAGAAATCTGGAAAAAGACATCCTGGAACCGGAAGATAATAATGACATTGACTCGAGACAAGAGTCCACAGACGTCATCTTTAAATTCTCCTGTCCAGAACAGCAGACACAGCAACGCTTACACCAATCATGGATTTGAAGAGGAACATCAAGTATAAACTCAGAAGCCTTAAAGACTGTATTAAGTGAAAGCATTTACAGTAATTATAGTAAAGTGAAAATACTTTCAGAGGGGGGAATGATAGTATAGGGTTAAAATGTTTCTAAAATTATGGGTATAGTATTTGGAAAAAGGGTGGTTAGGCCTGAGAAAATGTACCTGTACTAGATCATGGGATAAGGTCTGGGACATACGTACTAGGCCATAGAAGTGATAAGATTGTTAGATGTGATGATTATCTGATATTTGAACATAATTATTATGTATACATATGAATCATGGAAAATGATGTCTTGGCGGGCTCACACTTGGGTGAGATCAATAGATAAAATAGAACAATGTAAGTTTAATGATTAACATATAGTTATATAGCAGAAAGGTATAAAATATGTCCATTTCAAACCCCTGTCAGAGTTCTGTGGTCTGCATATCCTGGACTCCCGGGAGAGCTCTCTCTCAATAAAGCACCTACATATAATCAAGCTATGCTGGATTATGTGTTTTCCTACCCTACACTAACAAATTGAAAAGAGAAACTGAGGGGTGCATGAGGAGGACAGCAAGTTTGGAAATTTTGCAGTGAAAGAAAAGAAAAAAAAATTGCTGGCAATATTCTCTTGCTCCTTTATCTTTTCCTTCCTGATCTATTATTTGATTAATGACAAATTGTGTAGATGACAAATAATTTCAAATATTCATAAATTAATTTAATGCTCTTGTATGTGGGAGACTAATAACATTAGCTAGAGCCAGACAAAGCTTAGGCAGGCATTGTGCAAGATTTTCTAATGGCTCTTTGGCTCTGCCAAAGCAACTAAATATTTATCTTTAACAGGCCTAATAATTTTCCAAACACAGGCTCTTTGTTTTGTAGATGTGAGAAAAGTTGCACTCATCTCACAAAATGTGTAGATTAAAATAAAAAGAATTCACTGACATGCAAATGCCATGCTTCATGCCAGGCAAATAGGTTGGAGGATGTTTGAGCATTGGTCTCCTCATATAAGTGGTCTCTTGTACAGGTGGTCTGGCTGTGCCCAGTCCCTATATACCTAGGAAAAATGAATACATCTGGAAAAAATATGTGGCTGTCTTTCTGCTTCCCAAAATATTCTGCAGCTGCAACTTCCTGCTTCTCAATGAATCTGTGTGCATCCCTCCAGGACAGCTACATTCTCAGACCTCCCTCAGAGACAAGGACATGACAAGAATAAATCAAGGCTTTAACAGTCTTCTAGTAATGGCCAAAATTCCTAAACCTCTAAAGACCGTACCCATATCCTGTAAAAATCATTCCAGCAGAACTACTGCATGTTTACCTATATCCTGTAAAAATCATTTCAGCAGAGCTGCTGCATGTTTCTGGTAGCACAAACTGTTTCTTCATGGAATGCTGATTCAACTGTAAACAAAATACAGAGGACTATTAAGATTGTCAAGTCTCCTTCATCGTCATATCTACACTGTTGGAATCCAGGGCACAGGGAAAGTTTTCTGTGTGTTTTAGAAAGCCCTGATTCTCAGCAGGACACTGCTTTCAACCTCTGTCCCAGGGAAAAAATTGCTAAGGCTTTGGGATGAGTTGGAGAACATAGGTGTGAACTAGGTAGTGGTATGTAGCAGTAATAGTNCACAGAGGTGCTAGAAGGTCTCTTCCTATATGCTGCAGAAACCCATTGGTAAAAATCCTGCCCAGCATTGGGAATCTCCAATGGGTGACAAAGCAGCAGGGACCTGAGACTAGTATAATCCCATTATCAATATTCAATCACTTCAGTAGGAATCATTAGAGCATTGAATCAGCTACAAAGAAATATTATGGGTAGGAGAATCAGATGGCTGGTAATGTGAGGAGAAAACGATGAAATAGGAGAGACAACGTGAAAGGAAGACATTGAAACTAGAATAGTTGCATTTAATGAAGTTCTTTCTATCTGCCTTATACTTGGCAGCTATTTATATATATATCCCAGTATTTCTTGAATTTTTTAATGATTGGGAAGAAACCAAGATAGAATATAGATATAGAACACGGTGCTGTACAAACTCCACAGCCAAGTCAATCTCACTGTTGTAACACCAAATTAAAGGCAAAAAGCCCTGAGCCATGGCCAAATCAAAGATGGAACAGCTGTCTCACATTTATTCTGAGTTTACAACTGAAAATGAAGTCTTGACTTTTACAGGTGAAAATTTTGTAACTCACTCCAGCAACTTGTAACCCTTCCTTATTCTGACCAACCCAGCAGCAGCAGAGCTAAGAAGAACAAAAGCAACATGAAAAGATCAACATACTGAACCTCTTGCTGCTGGCAGTCTACCCATAATGGCTTCTGAACTCAATGCCAAGGTTTTAAGCAAAACTAAACATAAAACAGAGAATATGACAGCAACAAAACTGTTGAGCTGCTTCCTTCCACCCCCAAACACACAGTGATAAAACTAAAATATGGCAGAAATATTTACTCTTGGTAGGCCAATGTAGCTTTCTCATTCTCAGGTACTGCAATCCCAAAAACCATCTTTGCCTGCTAGCAATACTCTCCCTCTACCCCTCTGATATTGTTCAGTAATTCATCATGATAAGATGCAGCCATTTCTCACTTTGGTAGGAGCCTGGTTTTCCTAAGATAAACACTGAATGCTTTCCTATGGACAAGTGAGGAGGTTCAGGGTGGATCAAAACCTGGATTTCGAGCTCTGCAGGAAATTCTGATGCTCTAAATCAGAGCAAAAACTTGGGCACTAAAAAGAAAAAGATCCCAAGTGTGGATGACAAATCATGAAAAATCACCAAACAAGAAAACAAACAAAAGTGCCCAGACAAAACCCAATCAATGTTGTATTTCAGCACAAAGAATGAAGCACTCCATACTGCTTCAGAGACCTGATAACCTGTTTCCAGGCTCTCTATCATTCAACTTGCTGCTTGGCAGTGCCAACAGTCAGGGTCCCTGCAAGCCTTTCACACCTGCAACAGAGAGCCTGGAAGTGCTGGGAGCCCTGACATAAGCTGGGTCCCTCAGGCCTGCCAAGCAAGCTGTTGGGGAGGTGGGTGGATGGCAGCAACTCTGCTGAGTTTCTATCAGAAAATATGAGAAAAACTGAATGTTTCCAAAGAATATTTAAATTTTGTCAAAGCAGCATTTTCCAGCACAATAATCTTTCCACCGTGAAATTTTTGTCTCTCCATTTGTTAATGTCATCATGCTTGGCTTTTTTTGCAATTTACACCCCCCATTCCCCTATCCCCCACACTGCTGTGAGGCATGGTCTGCACAGGGGACAGTGAGGAAGCACCCACTCCTATGTGCTGTGCCAAAGGAAGGATGCTTCCTCTTCTTCACCTCACAAGTCACCCTTCTCAAGCACCATATTTAAATCCTAAATTTGCATGTGCATATTGGCACCCAACACAAGGTCAATAGTATAAAAAATTCAGTTACTGTGTCCAGCTATTCCTGAAATAATCACATGATGAATATTGATCAACACATACTTGCTGCTTTAGCAATGGTGTTTTCTGTCATATGATTGACCAGAGCCATGCTAGTCTTCTTAGTCATAGCAAAAGATGCAAAAGGAAAAAAATCCAAAACTCACATTAAACTAATAATGTGGGGTTTGCCAGGAAGAGAAAAATATTGCTGTGTATTAGTTGCAGTTGCAGTAACATAAAGTAATGTTTGGCACTGAAATAAAGAGCTTTCATATAAGTGATAGCTGGTCATTACTCTCATATTGACTTACATAAAGACATCATTCATCAGTGAATGAACTCTGCTACAGGATATTATTGTGGCAAATACTGATTTCTAAAGGATTATTTCAAGGAAGATTGTTATTAGAATAATAATACACAGGTCACCAATATTCATGTCTATGACAAACTGACTACCTGCTGAGAAAGAGAATAGGAAGTTTCTGATAGGAAAGAAAACAAACCAGCTTCAGAAATAGGAAATTCTGGTTCCTGCAACTCTGGTTCTGACAGTCTCCTTCCACAGCCTTGGGCAGGACGCTTGAGTTCTCTCTGTCACAGAATCAATTATTAACTACCTCTTTTGGCTTTTTGAATGATTGATTCTGTTAATGTTTTAAAAGTGCTTTGTTAATGAAATACAAATGCTTAAAAATCCACTGCATTATAACAATATCAGTGGTTTTATTTCCTTATTTCATGGTAAAACATCACAGGCTGAACATCACTGTGACATTGTAATCACTTTTTTTTTTTAATATAAAGTCACAGAATATAAATCTATAATGCAGTTTTCAGATTCCATATATGCCCACGATTTGCATGTAGATAACTTCTACTATAGGAACTCTTGTGATAAAAATACAGGAGATATTTGGCTTTCAAAATTAATGCTGTATCAGAATGTGATACATAAGTAATTATACCCCAAACCCATTGCTTTGGTAAAATTTATAGCAAATGCACATATTTGACCAGCAAAGTTTTTTGTGTGCTCTCCAAACATTATTATCTTGCAAACCTAAAATTCTGGCTCCATTTTCTGTTTAATAATAGGGTCCTCTCCAAAACTACCACCCTCTGAAAGTATTTCTGAGCAAAGAGCACAGGAAGAAACCAAAAACACACATACTCAGGTACAAAGCAGGTTGGAATTTGCTTTTCTCCAGTGCTCCCCAACTGATCAGTTCACAGATTTTC
This sequence comes from Leptocoma aspasia, assembly GCA_013399835.1. Classification (NCBI taxonomy): domain Eukaryota; kingdom Metazoa; phylum Chordata; class Aves; order Passeriformes; family Nectariniidae; genus Leptocoma; species Leptocoma aspasia. Next base: position 8,487 of record VXAX01007156.1, read on the forward strand.
CTCAGTATTTTATTACATTCCTGGACTGTTTCATCACATGGAACAAATGTTGAGTTTGTCTCTCAGGTGAGATTATCTTGTTATAGGTGATCTGGTTTTAGGATGTCCTTGATGAAGAACAATAGCTTTCCTCCTCAAAGACATGTCACTTCAAATTCATCTTGTATCTGGATCTCAGCTACGTACAAATACTGCCATCAGGAGCGCCCCCTGCTTAGACTGATGATGCTTGTTCTCCTTTGGAGTCAAATGTCTCACAAAAGATTTATTAATCTGCTGGAATTTGTTTCACATAAAAACAGTTATAACAATGTTTTATCTCAATGACCATAATTTTTCTTCCTATAAATCATGGAGTTGCCATTTTTACCGTTCTTCTTGAACACTGTCATCTGTCACATTTTGGCTGAAGTGAAAACATAGGTCAAAAACATTTTCTATGGATCCACATCTGCAGGGAAAATGATGTGAATAGTATGTCCTCTGAGCCATCATCTGACTTGGGAGACTTGTGCACACAGTTCAAGGTCTGTGGAAACTCTGTGTGAGCACCGCATTTCTGGACATAAAGAGGAAAAATAATCCATACTTTGCCCTGGAAGCCCAATAGAGCTGAAGGCAGTTGTGGATGGTGGGAAATTGATGACGTCTGCACACTTACACACATACAATCCTGCTATGACTCTGGTATTTTTTTTGCCAGCATTTTAATGGGATTGAGCCATATATCCCTAGTACTAACATAAACACCTAAGTTAGGCACTGGTTTGAGAAGTTTTGTCAAGAACTTTCACAACATCCTTTTGTAGGGTTATCTTATAAAAATACAATGAATGGTCATGTTATTAATCAGAAGTTAGATAAGATACGAGTCATATCTTGAACTAATAAAAATATTATTTCATTTTTATGGTATCAGGAGATATTTTCAATAAAAACCCTAAGCAGTATTATTTGTAGGTTATGCATTCTACATTTAGAATCATGGCTTTATAAAGTTTTAGGAAACTCTAATGTTTAACTTCAGTGATTCTTGTGAACAGTTCACCTCCTGTCTTACATGGTGCATCATGAGTGGGAGAAGAGGTAGGAGATGTGTTCTGAAGACAAGACATCTTTGCATTTGAGAATGTGACTTGTAGTCATTGTTACAATGTCAAGAGGAGGTCCTGGCACACAGCAAAGATAACAAAAAAATCCTCTGAGGAAAAGGAGTATCAGATGCTGAACAATGCACAAACCTCTGCAGAGAGACAGATGGAGGTCAAATGCAAGAGCTGAGTAGAGGAAATAACTATAAAAAGTTATAATAAAGAATTGCAAGCAACAAACACAGCTGAATGGTTTGCTGAGACCAAGCTCAGCTCACTAGGAAGTGACTATGGTTGTGTTAGTATAGGAAACTCAGTTTAGAAAGAAGATGAATACCTGTTAAAAAAAGAAAAAAAAAAAAAAGAAAAAAGAAAAATAAAAGGGAAAAAAAAAAAGAAAAAAAGAGGGGAAAAAGGAAGAAAAATTCCTGGATAAAATTGAGGGTGTCAACAAATTGGCTGTTGGCTCTTCAAAGATCAGTCTAAATAAAAATCAGATCTAGAGGAAAAGATTTTTTCCTTCCCAACTCTATCTACAACCATAAATAGAGAGATGCTGAATGCCTTAGATGTTGTGTTAATTTTATATGTAGGCCTATATATACTCACAAACATATAACTTCAAGACAATAGGTATAAATATATCCTAGCTATAAATACTTCCTCTTCTAATGAGATTACTGCTATGTTTTATTCCAGCATGAATTATGAAAAAGACGTACTCTTACAAAGCAATGGTTATGCTGTTCTTCTAAATGAGTAGTTGACCTGTGGTAAATAAACCTTTTTCTGATTTGGCATCTATTACACTTCAGGTGTGATTTACAGATACAGAACCTTACCTTTGAAAATGCTTCTCAATAATGTTTAACTCAATAGCGTTACTTGCTATTGCTATGGTTTTCCTGATGTCATCAGTGACGATGTCATCAACACATCATACCACAGCCACTGATTAAATGACTGAGCAGTATAAAATCAGGTGTTCAATGTGCTACTGGTACAGGCCTTCAGGTCTCTGTAATAAATGTCTTTAATTTTCCATTAAATACAGGTATAAAAGATAACTATTCCCACTCTAGCTATTGGTAACATCGAATACCATAATTAGAATAAATGATTAAGAGACCAGTATTTTCGAATACAACTCAATAAGCAATTTAAACAAAACTAAGACCACATCAAAAGGAAACAACTTTGTCTTTGGCCCTGTTTCTGGCTGAACTATCATCCTTTCATATCCTATTCCCTTTGACAGGTACATGGGTTTTTATGACCACTTGCTGAACGAGGTCAGTAAATTATATGTGAAAGCAAAACAAGAAATGAATAACAATTCTCTCAAATGCTATTATTATTATTATTACTATTTTTATTATCACAATCATAATCATAATTATCATAATTATAATTATCTTTATTATTAATTATATACAATGTTATAATATTATACGACTAAAAAATTGAAGAATAGCAAGTGCCACCACCATGTCAATTCACGTAATTCCTCAGTCCAGTTCACTATGAGGCTGTGAAACAACTCTGAAACGGCCAACTATGGAGAAGGAAATCAGGAGCAATGGGAAGAGAGTGTTGCTTTTTTTGGCTGCTTTTAAGTGACAGCTTGCACTGTCTCAAAGGTTTCATCTAAGTGTAACCTCTGTATCTTGTAAATACATGACTATTTTTTTCAGAAATAAATTCTCACCATGGAGTTCAGTAATGAATTTCAGCAGAAATTAAAGACTCACCTCTGTGTGTGTGCTTGGCTAATAGGATTTTGACACCAACATTCAGTAATTATCAAGTTATTTTTTGATTCTCATTCTGGAAACTGTAAATAGAGAACTTATTGAGAGATTCTGGTTTTCATTTGACAAAAAATACAGAAATGCATATACAAGTGTTCATAAAAGTATGAATATTAAGATGAAACAGAGATATCAATTATGTGCTATCAATTAGCACACCTTTGCCAAACAAATTTAACAAACGAGTATAACTCATATTGATGCTAAAATACACTGAAAACCAAAGTGGATTTTTTCTGAGAATCTTTTAAAGCTTTTAAGTAAAAAGTAAGCAAACCACTCTAAGTTGCTGAATGTTGATGATATCTGGTAATAAAAATCTTCATGATAACATCTATATTATTGATCAGACTAAGTATTTTTTACAATATCCTCCTCTTTGTGTTTTGATAATTCAATTTCAAATTTTGATCTCAACTAGGACCAGTAGATAGAAAACCTTGTATATTTGGCAGTACAAAAAGTAATGTAACTAAGCATTCCCAATTCGTTGCTTTTTAAATTTTTTCATTTTAGACAAGTGTTAAGGCTATCTGAACTAAGTCAGTATGCACACTAGCTGCTATTAAAAAAGTGATTTTGCAAATTACATCTTACTTTAAAAAACCGCTGTGATCTTAGCAGTCTTATGATTATAAAATACTTAACAGCACTCAGAAGGAAGAGACAACATGTTAACACTGTCTCTTGTGCCATAATCAATAGACTAATTAACCAAATCTGGCACTTTTAATATGACTACATGGCCAGCAGCTATGTAACTTGACTTTCAGATTCTATTCTCAAAACTGGCAGCTAGAAAAAACTAGTTTTATTTACAAAATACCTACTTGAGACAAAGACTCACAAACATGAAATGTCAGGAAATTTTTACAGTCACTTTTCTGAATATATTCTGTGTTGTACAAAAGAAGCATTTTTGCCATATTACAGCCACATCATATTAATCACCTGAACCAGTTCCATCATGTCTTCCCTTCTGTATTTCAAACACCTTAGCAATACAGGATTTATGAACCTTGAGAGAAGTACCATTAAAAAAGACCAAAAAAGCAAACAAACTGTGTTTACCATGTCTAAAATGGAAAAACCCTAAGTGTACCCATATCCAAACAGAATTAGAAGTTTCTGTTCTGAAATAGAAATGCCTGAAAAACACCACAGTTTCAGAACATATCATTGTACTCAGTGTAGGAGGTGAAGACAAGAGACAATTTATTCTGCAGCTGGTTTAGAAATAAACACAGCCATGGAAGATAAGGAATGAAAGAGGAATAAATCCTCCTGAAGCACATTTGATGGACAGACAGGCTGCCATTAACAATGCTGTTGCCTTTGTAAGTACAGAGTGATGTGGAGATACCCTTGCATTTATACTGTAGACATGGTCCTTGAAGATTTTACACCTCCAATTCCTTAGAATTATCAGCTATCTTCAGCCTGTCACTCATCCTGGCAATCTTAGATTTCTAGCTTGCAGGCCAGGCAGATTATTGACAAAGCAATCCAGGATGATATAATACACCCTGACAAACAATAGTGAGGGGGATTGTGTTTACCACTTTTACTGTACCAATTCAGCTACATTAATTCTTAATGCCAAAAGTAAACTTTCTTTTGATAAGCATTCATTCCCCTTGCACTATTGTTTTGTGGCACTACCCTTCTCTGAGTAGAGTAGCAATGCATCTTGATCCATCTGATTTAACCTACTTCCCCCTAATAGAAGTGAGAAGAACATTTTTCATACAGTACTAGTCTAGCAAACAGTTAGCAAAAAATGCTGGTGTACAGGAAAATCAAAGCTATAATTTAAGTGGAAAAAATAAGCAGGAACTTTTCAAATTTAGGTATACTTCTCTGTCCTCACCTTACCTACATCTATGGAGACTATAGCACACATGGTAGGATAAATACAGTTGAGAGACATAAGCAATCATATGAACAAACAAAATAAAATTGTCTCTGAAAAGACTTTTTTTTTTTCTTTTTGTTTCCCTCATCAGGATTTTTTCCACAGGGGCATTTTTTAATTATGAGGTTATGCAATCTGTGGATAGAAAAAGAAAAAGGGGTTAAAGTGCTGAACAGACCCTTAGGAATATGGATGACTATATATACTGCTGAATTACTGAAGTGATTACTTTGACTATTTTCATAAAAGGATTATTTTATGCATTCAGGATGAAAAAATCACTGATTTAACACCCAGTGCTTCAGCTGCAACTCATGCAAAGGTGTGGAAGAAAACATCACATTTGCTTACTTATCAATATTGATTAATCTCTTCTGTGTCATTTTTATCAGACACAGTAATGCTAATCCAAAAAAGATTTATGTGCTAGGAGTGTAGTCATTTGCATGAGATGAAGTTAGTTGTAGAACAGAAGTTAAAAACTTAATCCTAACAGTCTTCAGTGGAAGAAAGTGTTAGACAGTGGTTTGCTATTCTTTCTGAACACTGAAAATAAACCCCTAATATTATCTAGACGTAAAAGTCCCATGACTTTGGAAATGCTCTGATCAAACATTGATTCAAGTTCATCTTTACCTCAAAATTTTCAAATTCAGGACAACCAGATGAATCTCACATTTTTTCAGATGTTTTAACCCTGTTAAATGGAAATTACGCCAAAACAAAAGAGAATTTCTGATATTCTGATAACTAAATATACACTTGAACTGGGTCATATAAAAATGCTTTAGTACCTATCCAGCACTTAAAACTAAGTTAATATGATAAATGTGATAAAATCTATAGCAACTGTGCACAAGGGACCTAGGTTAGCTGGGCCTTGATGGCCAAGAATGAGATTTCTGACCCTTTCCTTTTACATGGCTCCATGAGGTAGCCTAGGTGCTTTCACACTTATTCAAAACTTCATAATGGAGTTCCCCTTCTCAAAAACAAGCCTTTTAAGGAAAACAGCAGCAAAATTGCTCAACAATATTATATTTTTTAAGAAGAAACATGGAGGAGAAGCAAGAAAATTTATTTTCCTCAGTTTTCCAAAAATTGTTACTCTTCTGCCTAATGTAAGAAGGAAAAGAAACATTATGAGAAAAGAAAATATTATTCTGAAGAGCAATAAAATATTATTTTATTTAAGATAAATCAAATATTATTTTATTAAAGAAAAACTTTACAGTTTTGTTTTCCTGCAAAATATTCTGTTTTCAACATAATCATAATCAAAGATTGAAATACACTCTTCCTGTGGTTATGGTTTGATTTACAACTATTTGTCCCTCAATGTTCATGGAAAAATTATTACTTAATGTAATAAACCTATTTTTCTCCTTTTCCAAATTCTTAAATATTTGGATCATTTTCAGATCCAAGTGATCTTCCCTATTTCCTGTATCTGAAGCCTAGCAATTCCTTCTGATATTTTGTTGAGTACCTTCCAGTGTGGGCACCTGTAGATGTTCAATTGACAGTCTCATTTGCCACGGGTAACTACTTCTCTGCCTCCCTCTGAAATTTATTTCCACATTTTCCTTAATTTTAAATTTTAATTTATTTGCTTGCTGTAGCTTGTCACTGGATCTTACTATCAGTAATAATATTCCCTAATTACCTTTTCATACAGTGTTAAAATTGTAAAAATGAATAGGAAAGCTAATGACACTGTAAGTCATTGAGACCCAGACTCCTAAGACAACCAAAGATGTCTTGGATTCAAGCAGAACTATTTAATTACAGATAATGTTGGTTTTTAAAAGAGCTAATTACACCAGTACAAACCTGAGCTAGGTGCAGGATGAGAGATTAGGATGTATCTCATTGTTGATCTCTTCTGATGTATAAAAAAACTTATTCCACTCATGGCCTATATTTTTCAGAATAGTGGGGTCTCACAATTCAGCCAAGTGCCTTTGAAAATTCTCTCACCAATTTTTAGTTGCACTTGGTACTATGAAATAAACAGTCAGAAAAAATAAAACTCATGAGTAAGTTGCAGTGTGCTATGATGGCTGAAGAATTACCATTTGACGAATCCTTTATTATCTGATGTTACTTGTAGAAGTCCAGGACATTAAAGACAATCAAAATTACACAGGTTTAAAATTTAATTTTAATATATAAAGATAGATGAAGACATGCAAAGTTTGAAAATAGTTGTTTCAACATTTTGTTTCTGTTCTGTAGTAAGTAAGTAAGAGAGCATTAATCTAGTATCACAGCAGCAGTAGCAGAAAGAATTATTCTATGCTACCCTAAAGCATGAATTTAAAAACAAATATTTAAATCTATGACATCCCCATTATAGAAAGCTGGAATGCGTTCAAGTCTTTAAAAGTTCTGTCACCTCAAGAGCAGCACCTACCATGGAGTTTGACCTCTGTGGAGGCTGCAGCTTCAAAGGGCAAATATTTTGAGAGGATGGAAAATCCTGAAAATAACAACAAAGGAAATGTAATCTTGACTACACTGCGGATGCTGACAGAAAGTAAAACTCCCTGAATTATAACAATGATAGTTTGTTAATTTTAATTATTTATAAGGAGATGACAGCCGAGTGCCCAAAAATCTTCTATTAAGAATCTTCCGTGTAAATCTCTCTGATATACTGTAATGCTACTTCATCTCTGCTGCCAGCTGCGCTGGGACACATAAAGCCCCTCATTAGTTCACGCCTCCACTTACAAGGATTGCTTTAACAAAGGGATCTAGCGTGTGTTAATGACTCTTAAAATTAAGATATGACTGTGGCACAGCAAAAAATACCTTTGTCTTATTAAAATGATTTGATAACAGCAGTACAGAGCTGCTTTGTATTTGCTTGTCTCCACACATTTTAGTTCAGGCAGAAAATAGGGGATGCACTCTAGAGAAACACATAATGAAGTCAGATAGAAAATCTTGGCTTGCTTCAGATATGAATTCAATTCATTCTTTCCTGCATGTGATACAATATACACAGAAGAATACACTGCTGACATGTTTTAACTTCGCTGACACTGAAGATGTTTTCTCTTTAGCTTGTGTTTTTAGTCTTCATCCGAAATATTATATATCTGATTACTGGAAATGGTCCTGAAATCAGTTTTCAGCTTTGCCTTTTCATCTGGTATTCACTGAGCACCACTGCTCAAATTTCTTTTCATAATTTTGTCAGTAATTCACATCTAGGAAGGTGCAAAAAAAAGCCAGATGTTAGGTTGTCACCTTTTGTGTTACTGCTCAGAGCTCCTTGGCGGGGGGGGCATAGGGACCTGGTGTTCTGCAGATTTTACAGGGGAAAGGGCGGGAGAAAGGCTCTAAAAAGAATACTGGTCTTGTAGTTAAAAACAGGAGAACTGGAGTTCACCTGTCATAAGCAGGTACTTTGCTTCAAAACTGTTCCCTAGAGCCATGCTTTGCAATTGAGCATAAGTCAGAACAATGTCAAGACTTGGAGCACAGCTCTTCAATGTCTAACACAACTATTAGAGAAAGAGCTAAAAAAAATTTGGTTGTCAGCGTAATTTGAGTTTAAAATTATTTTAAAGGAATGTTTAATTCCTAATTAGCCTCTTCAGTGCATTACAATGTACATTTATATCCAGTAGTTAAGAAATCTAGGGTAATCTTTTCATGTGGCGTATCTTGTATGCTATGTAACTGTCCATAGAAAACAACAAGAATTGCTAAATTAGCTGCGACCTTTAACATGCACAGGTCACATTAGAGAAAGTGCTATATAAAAGAAATATTCAGCTGTACTTCACTAAAAGAGACCCTTTTTTCTAACAGTAGCCCTGCTAAAATGTGTTCTACTTCTGCCTGTAAGGAAAAAGATCAAGGTTTGCTATTAAGCTTACACACCTAATTATTATAGTCTGTGTTTTAGTAGTGTCTAGGTGACTTGTTGAATAGAAATATTTTGTTTTGCATATGGTTTGTCATGGTATGAGGATTTATGCCAAATACCAATGACATACAAAAGGTTTTGTGGCAGGTATGGTGTTCTGGTCAATGCTTTACCCTGGCACCCAAAGGACTTTCTGTGCTGGCAACATAGTCCACATTCCTAAGAAAAAGCACCACAGTGTTCAATAGTGAAAAAAAGAAGATGAATACGGTGTCACAGCATGAATGTCAATCACCACATCATCCTTAATATTTGTGAATTTTATATATTTCTACTGTGGGAAGCTATAAGAGTAAAGGGAAATATACCTTAAGTCCTATCATCTCAGAACTGGGAAACAGTATTCAGGTCAAGGGCTGAATGTCACTGCCCATGATTTTCACAGCGGTATTGCCCTGACTCTGAGGTCCTACCAATTATAGGCATTTTCAGGACCTCTCTGAACTTTTCCAACTAGACTCTTTGCAAGTAGACTTAACAGTGAAAGAGAGTCTGAACCAGTCTAAATTGAGACAGTGGCACTGTAGTAGAGTAGAGTTGAGTACAAATGAAATGCCTCAGAAGTGCTGATTCTGACAGTTCCAGGTATGGCCAAATTTTAAAGGGCATTAGCATTCATACTCTAGATACAAGCAAGAATTGGCACTGCTCTAAGACCTTTTGTAATATCATGCTTAATTTTAAGTTAAATTAAAATCAAAAAATCTCAGATGTCATATAAAATATACTACTGTCACAGAAAACAAATGAGCAGATACAAAGATGAACCACAATAATTTTGAAATTCTATGACATTCAGCTTGAGAGAGAAAATAAATCTTGGAAGAAAAAAGATTTGCCTGTCACTCTATCAAAAGCAAAATGTGAGTTAGTATATTTTAAAAAACAAGTTGCAAATATTTTAACTGTAATATTGGATGCAAGAGGAGAATAAAATAATTTATCAAAAATATTATCCTCTACGTTGTAATTTTATATGAGAATTAAAGACTAAGTAGTGATAAATAAAGCAAAGATAGTGGCTTTGTTCCCAAGGATAGCGGAAAGGTAGGAAAAGGCACGGTGAGTAGGAAAAGAGCCAGCAATCGTATCATACACCAACCAGAGTGATGTTACTTCATGAATCCATAAATTTGCAAGTGAAAATTGTACAGCTTTTTCTTGAATTTCACAGCTGTGCATTTGCAGCTTAAAAATATGTAACTTTTTCTTTTTTTTTAAAATTGTGAACAAGTGTTTGTAGTTGTCAGCTAGATGTTCAGTTACTGCAGGGAGGAAAAAAACAGTAGCAAGGCAAAGGTCAGGAAAGTCTCATCTGGTTGCTGATCTGAAGGTGACAGCCCAGCTGATGAAGTTATCTGTTAAACAATGGTTTTTTCACTACTAGTCAAATAGTATAGTATTTTGACTACTAAGTGGTGCAGACTGTACAAAGCAATTCAGGACAAACCCTTTTGGCACAAGCTAGCTTGCTTTTCTCAACAATCAGAGTTGTTCTTCACTGACAGTATGTGAAATTCTCTGCATTATAACAGAATTATCTATTTGCTTAATTAAAAGGTTTAAAAGTCCTTAAGGATTTATTTTGAAACACAATTATCCTTTGTCTATGCTAAAAAATCCCTAAAACCAAAGGAACAAAACCCAACCAACCAACCAAAAAAAAAAAATTCCCAGAAATGGAGACCTCACCAATTCAGAATGAGATAAAAAACAGATACAACATATGTGATAGAGGATGTTTTTATGTTTCTTTGAACAAAAGTAAAACTCTTTATTACATGTCTGCAAACAATTTTTTTCTACTTTCACTTGCCCTGAATCGTTAAAAAAATAAGCATGAGAGCATGGGATAGCAGTTTTTGCAAAACTGATATTTACAGAAAAAAATCTGGGCTTCTCCCTTCAAACTGTCATCTTTATATTTCTGTTTGTAAATCTAAAATCTATTTGAGCTACAATTTTTTAAAAGTCTTGGCAGTGTAAGTGGCTTATAAAGACAGAGAATACTCAGGATTTTATGTGATATTTTTAGAGCTTTGAAATATACAGACAAAATATCACAGAATATTTTTATGCATGTACAGAATGGTCCTAAAAATTCACATGCAATTTAAAAAGTGCATTGCATACTCAACTACTGCATTAAAATTATGAGATTAAATTGTTCAGCTGAAGTCCCGAGATCTGACAAGCTTTCCTTGGTGCAAGACCAGAAGAGGATAGTGAAAGAAAGTTGATTTCCGGTAGTGTTATGTTTTCTTATGAGCCAAATGCTTGACATATCAGTGGGTGTGTGTTTAAGTTATTTCTAATGTATACCTGTGCACTTCAAAGCATTTCTGTACTTTTTTTGAAACTGTATAAATATTTACCAACAGGTCAAGCATCCAGAAAGAAAAGGTATTAATATATTGCAACAGCTCAATATCTTTGTCAGACATATACCAGATACACATACAATCATAGGCTGCCTACAGACATAGAGACTAATAGGCCTGTTGAAAAAATCCTTCAGTCCAAGGATGTTTGAAAGATGTCTGAAATCACAAAAAAAATACCCTGCCTACTAAATTGCTATTTAGGTATAAGTATGCTTTCAATGCTTTCTTCAAGGCATCAAGCAAAAGCACATATTTCTCACCTTCACACGGAGTGTAACAAAACGTAAAGATAAAATAATTAAAATTTTGGCAATAAAAACATTGAAAGAGATCTATAGTTAATTTTCTTTTATGACAAGGCCAAATATTTTATTTGGTATTTATTCACATCCAAGACTACATGTGTCCCAGCAGATCTGTCATGCTTTTGGGCTGACCTTCCAATATGAACAACTTAAAGGCACTTAGGACCTTGTTGCAAATTTTACAGCTTCCAGCGCTGACACAAGGGTTTGCTCCTCACCAATTAGATAGAAACAATCATTAAAGACAGATAGAAAGAGGGAGTCTAAAATTAATAATTTCCACAATAGGTCTGAATAATTTCTGAAATGAGATCCTAACTGCCATCCCCATTTAGCTAGAGTCTCCAAGTGCTGAAGGGATCTCTATGAGAAAATCTCATAATTTTGAAATTCTACATTGCTAACTAGGAGCTCAAACACATTTCAATGGAAAATTGAATGAAAAATGATGAAGATTGATGTACTAAGGTCTAGGAGGCATTAACAAAGTAATGCCTCAGAAGCCACCTTCTGGCCAACTGGGTCACGATGTAAAGGATTTGAAGTAGAAAAGTTTTTAAAAATAATAGGAGATGAAGTTGAATTCCTGAGTGGTACAAAGCTAAAGACATAATTTATGAGACTTTGACTAGTGTTTAATCACATTTGATACATCCTATTCACTTTGCCAATCAGCCTCATATTTGACCAAATTTATAACCTAAGTAGTTAATAGATGCTTCCCATTTTAATATAAAAAATATGGGCCTGCTTCTTGTCATAACAATATGTTATCAATTATGTTATAATACAGATTTACATACATGCAAAGCCATTTTTTGTATGTTTATAGCTTATCTGGCACAAGACTACATTTCGTACTGAAATGGAAAATGGGTCATGGTGTTTGTTTTTCTTCATTTTTCCTTTGATTGAAAAATCAAATCTGTACATAAGAAGCCCCTATCCACAATATATCCTGGAACAGATCTGCAGCAAACTGAAGAATGTTTGCTACAGAAATCCAAGCTTAACACTGTAGAAACATTTTCTGTACTTGAATTCTGTTCTTGATAGACAATCTCCCACTATTCAAACCCAGTTCTGTACTTTCTCAGTCTGACAACTGTTGTCCTTGTTGGGGCAGTACTCTTAAGATAAATTATGGATGCCACGTGAAAGCTGTAAAATTTGTTGTATCTTCTATTATCTCCATGTTAAAGGCCACAAAAGCTCTTCAGTGAAGTCAGCCATTAAGAAATGACAGGTATTGCTATCAGCCTTCTTTATAGCCTATTACCTGCAATGACAGCAGCTGCTACACTACTACTGTACAGCCTACCAGGTTATTTGCAGCTAAAGCCAGCTACTGTATCATTTTGGCTCATTTTCTTGACAGTGCCGTCATAAATCCATGCAGCTGCAGGGTAACTGTCGGCTGCCTCGATTATCTTCATAGCTCGAATGAATCTTGAAATGTGTGTAACAAGCAATGACTGTTATGGATCAGACACAAGGGCCATTCTCTATCCATTCTGTCAGGCCTGTGAAGCAATGCCTGCCAGAAAGAGAGTTCCTAAACCACTGTCATGTAATCAAGTAAAGTACCTGAACTTTGAGAAATTTCATGGTTCTCACTGAAGCTTTTGTGTTCTCAAGTTGCTTCCCTAAATAGTGGTTTTAAAAACATTGTATTTCAATGTCCTAGTGGAAGGCTTTGAGAGTTGTATTATTATACTTAGTATGATGATTTTGATTACGACTTTTATTATTATTATAGTTATATATCTATGTATTTATTTTAAACAGATGTCTCTGACTGATACAGAGACACTGAACATCTCCACAGAATAAAACCAGATGAACATTAATTTGCCTCCTTAGAGGGTGAGGGAAAATCTTATCAGCAACAGTGGCCTGAATGAATCTAATATACACGTCTAAAATTTGTAAATTTGCTGTGTTTCTACTAATTTGTGAACACTTCTGCTGTGCACAATCCTCCAGTCCGAAGAATAAGGTACTAACTAAGCTGTATCTCTGTGGGACTTAAAGATGAGCTGGGCAGTGCAAGGCAAAGCTGGCTGAGGTCAGAAGTGTTGATAAGGCAACAAGGAATGCTGAGAGGTCCTGTGTATTCATGCCATCATTTTCTTAACACAAGAGTTCAAACTGTGTTTGCATTATACCTATAAATGAATATTTTATGGCATTCCTGTTATCGTTGTGCATGTCACTCCAGCAAGAGGGTGCAGTAAATCAGTCCAGACTCATCCTACCTAGTCTCAGGTTACAAGTGAAAAGCCTACAACAGGAGTTTTATCGACCTCAGTCCCTTATGTAGTCAACATATAAAAGTGAAAACTTCCAGATTAAATTCACCTAAGTATCGAATGTTTCAGCCCTTGGGTTGCAGATACAACTTAAGGCTCTTATCATTTAATTTCACTGCCCCCAGTTAGACATTTAGAATTAATTGAGATGGATCTGAATGATGATCTATTAATGCCTGTTTTAAAAACCCACAAATATTTGTTGTTATTATTAAAATTTAAAAGTTAAAAAAAGATTAAAATTTAGAACAAGAGATGTCTTGAGATTAATAAAAAGAGATTAAAATTTGGAACAATATAGTTTTATTCCTCTTGCTGGGTGACTTTTGTCAAGTACCAATACATATTGAAAATACTGAAAAAATATGTCTGTCTTTTTCTTTTGCTGATCCATCATAAATCCTATATCACATGTATACCAGACACTTATATTAAGATTGCAAAAAGGTAACTTTCTTGATCCGTGTTCTCTTGTATGGAATCCCAGTTTATATTCCAGTGAAGTAAAGATAAAAATTTCACATTATAATTAGAGTTTTAGATGGGTCCTGTTTTTCCATCTTGAGAAAGGAAAACCAATATCTGATTAATCAAGGCAGTTAAATATTTGTGCTACTTAGAGATGGATTTACGGTAATTATTTCCACTTGGATTACTCACGTGCTTGAAGCTACCTGTTGGAAGATGTGCCTCTGACTCAGAATTTATAACAGTATCTTGTATAGCAGTGTGACAGCAAGAGAGAAATGTTGTGTCTACAATGCAGCTTTCAGTTCCTCTATGACATTTAGAGTTTCAGAAAGTTTATTTGAATGTGGCCTTAAAGTACCCTTTAACACATAGCCTGCCTCAGTTAAGTTCTTGAGGCTGTGGAGGGTATTTTGATGCACTAACTTAATTTTAAATCAGTAAGTGATAGGGCATATCTAAGCTTAGGGGCAGACTTGGAGATCATTATATATCTGAAATTCTACAGGTGGTCTTCCCATGTAAAGAGAAGGGCCTTCCATGTTTGGGTCTAGACAAGTCTATTACAGCTCTGCTTTACAGCCTACCAATTGCAACATCTTATTTTGGCTGTCTCCTAAAGCACAGATTCCAACAGGTTTACCTTTTCAGCAAGATGTCCTCCTGCCTTTATTAAAGTCAGACAAACTCATTGTTAATTGATTTCACTGGAATTAGACAAGTTTGTAACTGGGCCAAAAAAATTATATAATTGGATTTAAGTTATAATATAAAAACTGACTTGATTTTACCCCAGAATTAGATCAGCACTGTGGATAAACAAAAGACCACAGGAAATGGTAGGATCCACTTCCTGTAACTGTTATTTTACTTCCATCAGTGGTCTTTTAGAATACAAATTGAACACAAATTGATAATAGAATAATTTACTATTCAACATCAATAATAAATGTGAAGGATTATTTAGTCTCCCTCTATATATTTCTGCTTAAATAGCACTTTTCTTCTGGCCATCCTGCTGTAAATTCACTTTAATTAAAAAAATGTTATACTGGTATATAGAGCACCTCTGTAATTTAGTTCTTGCAATTCATATAGAAGTAGCAAGACTAATATTCTAACAAGACTAAATGTTGTTGTAACAAATTTTAGAAGAGCTCTTCAAAAACTCTTAACTACTTCAAATAGCACAATTTCATATTTTATAGCTAGGATACACTCCTATAAGACATGGACATTCTCTAAGTTTGGAATAGGGTGTGGACAGTAATGGGATATAAAGTTAAAATATCTAATTGAAGACATTACACAGATGGACTCCTACTTTAATCTATAAGAAGAGCAGTTCTTATAAACAAAAATTTGCTAGCAAAAACTGTCAAAGACTTACAGGAAAAAGACCCTTAAGTGAAAAGATTGGACATGAAATCCTAAGGATTTGTCTTTTTTCCTTATTTCTACCCTTTAATTTTTTCTGAAAGCAATAATACCAATGTAGTTACAGTGGCTTGGGACCCAGAAGGTACCCAGAAATATTAGATACCCAGAAAATACCCAGAAAAATCAGAATTTTTTTCTGAAAAATTGTATTTTCCTGTACAAGAAATGGTCTGTTGATCAGAGTAAGTATAAGGCTGAAAGAAGCCCCACAGAAACAGTTTACAAAACTGAATATAAGAAGATGTACAAAACTCAGAAACTGATCCCAGGACCTATTCCCACATTCATAAAAGAATAGAATGATCTTTCTCTTTAAAGGAATATGTAAATGTGTATAAAAAAGAATATGTTAAATTTATTATAAACCATACATATTTTACATGCACTGACTAGAAATATTACTAGAACGGATTTAATTTTGGTTCTCAATTTTATTAACGTTTTGTGCAATCAACAAGTCAAATTGTCCATTTATGTGTTATCTGGTCTCTCTCCTGTCGGTAGGTCTTATTTCACCTCTTGACAGGGGCATTTTAATTTACCTGATAGACAAGAATTCTGGCTTCAAATGTAAACACACTGGTAGTGTATCCATTTCTGTGACTTTTTCTGTACTGCAAATTGATTGAGTCTTTTGTGGACTCTGAAGATTGTTGGCTTTGTTGGCATTTTTTTGAATGTTGCAGCTCTGACATCCAATAGTTTATATATTTGGGGAGCAGTTTTCTTCAGTCCTCTTGTCTTGTTAAGCAAAGAACTCAGCACTCTCTGGTCATCTGCGATGTAATTTAGTGGAACTGAATTTCCACTTAAACCACTGTTCCTTGCATATTTGGTTATAGTAATTGAATGGAAAAAAATCAATGAAACACCAGCATGTAAAAGATTTAATTGGAAACCATTTCAGCGCTACTTTAAAAAATAGATAAAAATTATGATTTTAGAAAATTGTGCTTGAACCAGCAGGTCCAAGGGATCAGATTCTGATAACAAACATGATAAATTTCATTCTTCTCCGAAGCACAACCTGATTCATGAGCCCACACATCCATTTCTCAGGTGGAGAGTGCTCCAATGAGCACATTTGGGACTAAAGCAGTATGAAGCAACATAATAAATTTAAGATGACAGAGAGGTCCCATGGTACATTGGCTCCTGGGACATCAACAGTCCTTTACTGCTGATTCCAGTGGAGCACAGAGATCTGTCCAGAGGGCTGTTCTTTTGGTACCTCTGAACATGATGGTTTTAGAGGTGGAATCATAGAAAAAATGGTTCCCACTGTTTCTATTTTCCTTTAATGATTTAAATTTGCCAGTTTGTGCCCTGTCACATTTTCTTTGCCTAGTATCTCAAAAAAGGAGTGTTTTCCCACCAAATATTTTATCAAATTGGAATTATTTTCCATTTCTCTGTAGAGAATTCTCCAGAGCTCTCTGGCACAGTGTTACCATAGATTTTAAGGTTGCTGCATTTTACTTTGTGGTCAGAAATTTGTGGAAAAATATTTATACATAAACCTCACAAAATCCTCTCCTAGCTGTTACCTACTAGAAATTCAAAGTTAGAAAGTGGAAAAAATATTTTCTTGTACAAAGAAATTTTCATATGAATGTTTAGGCATGCATATTTCAGCCTCAGTGCTTAGACTGAAGCTTTTAATAATCCAGGTGGTGAATATTAAATCAGTATTTTTATGACTGCAGATGATTAAATAAGGCAGAAAGTAACTCAACCACACCCTTTAAAGCTGTACTTAAGCAAACTTTTTACATGTCAAATGGTGGTGTGGTGAGGTAGAGATTATTACAGATTAGTAAATGTAATAATGTGCTTCATGTTTATGTAATAGGCATCTGTCTGTAAGGAACGACATTTTCAAAACTTTTTGCTGGAATGTAGGTAGGAAAGTAAATAAATGCAAACTAAAGAATCCAGCTGTGGTATTGCTAGCTAGAACCAAACATATGCGGCTAGTTACTTCATGTGTCATTTAAGAGAAATTTCAAAGAAAATAGTAAAATAAATTTAGTATACTTGTTCAAGAGTTTTGTTAGGGTTTTTTGTTTGGGTTTTTTTTTTTGTTAGCTTGTTTTTTGTTTGTTTTGTGGGGTTTTTTTCAGTTGGATGGTTATTTATTTTAAATAGTGGCACTTCAATCAAAGATTTGCCACAATTTTTAAAATATATCTGATCCTATTCTTTTAAAATAAGCTATTTTTTCTCTTTTTCACAACACTACTTGTAATCAAGCTGAGAAAACATCTCAAATTCCAGGTATGGTAAAGAAAAGGTCGTGTTTTCTTTTGGTTTTGCTTGATAATTTGTGGCAGGCTTCTTTTAAAGGTTTTGGTACAAGTCCTATCATCATTATACTCACCTAGTATGGTTTATTTGATTAATCCAGTTTTAATTTGTACTTTCAAGCTGTGAATAATACATGAATTGTTTGTTCTACATGCACAAAGCCACACAGGATTTTAAGTTACTGAATGATTACCCATTAATATGACTCTGGAAATTCTGAAGACAGGAAAAAAAAAAAAGGCACTGTTCTACATTACTGGCTGCAAGATTTGTTCTCATATTTATCTTACAATTACTATTTCTGGTATGAAAGAGTATTTCATACCCAAACTTTTAGCCTGAAGGTCATTTATTTTTGCTATAGGACTTCTTAATAAGATTCAGATAGTTTTAATTGTTGGAAAGAAGAGAAAAAACACATGCAGAAATAAATTTTTCTACTACTTTTGGCAAGTGGATTTTAATTTGCAAGGGGTTTTTTATTTGTTTGTTTGTTTGTTTTTTTTTCTCTCTTTAACACTTATTTCCATTTTAGTTAGATAAGTGACTGAAGACATTGCCATTAAGGAGCACATTAGACATTTATGTCTCAGGCCTAAGGCAAGTCCAGCCTAGACAAACACCCGTAACATTTTCTCTATATGAATTAGACCCTGAAGGGGATTTAGTGTTTTTTGGTTTTTTTCAGGGGAAAGAATAGAGGCTTAGAGTGATGTAAACTTTGTATTTCTTTTGAGTGGCTAATAATTTATAGCTATCAGTGATGGTGCTATCAAATCTCTCACAGGACAAAGTAAGCAAATTATTTAGGTGGCAATAATTTAGGATTATATGAGCTACATCACAAAAAGATCTCTTCATTATTACTACTTAGCATGTCCTCCTCCACAGAGTCATGAGGAAGACAAGCCCTTGAAACCCATATATTATTTTACAAGCTTTTGTCCAGTCGACAGCCCACCCCTTCATTTGTATGTTTTGAATCATCTTCCCAGGAATGATCTCTCTTTCTTTAATCGTGACCATGAATGCTGCAACCCCTGAATTTGGCTGCATTGCAAAATATGGTTTATTTCTGTGTATTATACCGATGCATAAAAGATTATGTTGTCACTGTCATCTGTTTTCTTCACTATTTACCACTTTCCCAGGCTTTGTATCACCAGTGAAGTCTATGATTAATGATTCATATTTTCATCAATACAATATTAAATAGCTTTGCACTAATTACTAAAATCTGAGCTCCAACAAAAACAATTTTTGAAAAAAAGTTGTATTCACAGTTACTTTTTTATATTCAGCAGTAAATCAAGTTGTGATCAGTGAACCACAATTATATTCTGTGTTTGATTCATAATATTTTATTCCTGTAGTCCAGAGGATTACTCTGTAACAGGCCCAAAGATTATTAAGTATATTTTAACAAAAACCCCTAGAAATATGAAACATTGTAAGAATATTAGCTTGACAAGATCTGCTCTTCATAAACCCATGTTGGTTGACATACTACTCTCTTTCAACATCTCATTAATTTTGTCCTTGTCTCCTGCTAGGCGTTCCATTTTTTCATCCTTAGGAACAGTATGAGCTCAAAAGGTTTAGGGGTGCTTAAATCAAAAGACTTATCCTTCCTCAAATGTTAGTACAATGTTAGGTTTCTTTCCATATTCTTCTTTTTTACTGATTTTCTAAGACTTACAAAACTGAATGCAAGCTAAATTGTTTTTCTATTAAAATATATTGTTTGGTATCTGCTTTCATGTGCTACATTATTCTTGAAAGGAAAATTAAATTCCTTGCCATATTTGCTACGTATTTGCTTGCTATTTCCTAAACTACTAAAAACTAATAAATACTTGATATCACTAAATTCTGTACTTATACTCATTGCCTCCTTCAGCATGTCCCACTTCCCTATTTTCTAACTCAGTCCTTTCTAAATGCTTTACAACTGGTGCTTTTCTCATATTTCATGAACACATTTTCTTCATTTCTTCACCTGATTAAAAGGAATGTTTTTCTCCCCTTACAATGCAAGAATCTTCCCAACAACTATGTCTACTATTTGGATGAAGTTAATTCCCTAGGAAACTGCAGGTGTACATATTTTCTTCAGAAATTTTCTGGGTCCTGTATTTCACCCATTACTCTGGTTGCTTACATGAAGCAGCATTGCTTTTAAGTGTCAATATTAGATTTTTAAAAAACCTTTCTGTTAAACATCAGGTTGTGCTGGAAAATAACAAAAAATATAATTTCTGTTTTGTTTGAATTTTTTTAGAAAGAATTATTATATTTTGAAAGGTTTGGGGTTTTTGAAAGAAAAGGATTCATCTATCAATACCTTTTGGCATTTAATTTTTTAATAAAAATATTTTTATTGTAAGCCAAATTTTTCTCACCCATTTATTGGAGAAAATTCAAAATGCAGAAATGTCAGTGAGCTAACTTTTTTTGTGTGAGTCTTACATCTTCTTTCAGCCCAATGTCCTGATCTGCCAAGTGAAATACATTTGCTCTGATGGATCATAATGATTCAGCTTTATAAACCAGTCAGTTAATATTACAGTTTACATTGATGCAATGTGGTTTGGAGAATTCAAGGCCTTTTCAGACCATGGGTTTATAAGACATCAAGATTATACAGGATAGTCAAATACATTTGACTAGAATAACTGAAAAACTTCATATATTAAAAACTTAATAAACATGAAAGTGATAAAAAATAGAATATGAAATGTGTGTAATGCTATGCCTTTCTTAAAAGGTCTTGCAGTGTTTTTGAGATCAAATATCAGTTTTGGGAAATATAAGCCAAAGAGTTAAAGTAGCAGGTTCCCAGAAATGTACAGATGTCTTCTCATTTTTTCACTATTTTTTTTTTTTGACCATCTATGACTACTCAAGCTTTTAATGCTAGCAGATTTACCATGCACCCATGGTTTTGGTAGCTGAAATCTCCACGATATTGACTACATTTATTCGTGCAACATGTCTTTGAAATTTGGACATAGGGTACAACAGAACCTTCTTTTACCCTTCTATAAGGGAATATGGAGGACTAGAAGACTAAAATATTACTATACTAATACTTATTAACACTTTTCCTTCTGTTGTGTATTTGAGACTTTCAGGAACATTTAGAGCAAAGACCTTCAGAAGGAATACTGTGGTTTCCTGCTGCAGATTTCTGGCTCTTCTGTTTCTGAGCATTCCTCTTCATTAAACTGTCATTAGTAAAAGCCACAAAGAAAGTAAAAGAAATTTGCAAACTACTTTGGAAAAAAAAATTTCTTATTTTCAAGCAGAGAACTCAACACAGACAGCTTTGATGAGAGTTTCACAATGTGATAAAGGTTAGGAAGGGATGTCCAAATAGTATGGGTGGAAATGTTGGCATTAATTTGCAGTAGAGGTAAATTACTGACAGCTATTTACTCATGATGCTTCAGAGAATACACAGAACCCTGATTTCTGGCCCAAACTGTTACATATTGCTTTTTCTTCAGTAATGCCTATAATGATCAGTAAATGATCAGTAATGATCAGCCTATAGTGATCAGTAAACTCAAATGTAGCAAATTAATGAAAATAGAACAAAGATGTCAGAATTGAAAAAGACACAAAATTTTCTTCCTATTTTCACAAAATAAATGAAGTTCATAGTTTTATTAATTCTGAATTTTCCTAGGTTTTACTTAAGGAAGTTTTTTTCAGTGTATTATGTTTGAAATTTAAGGATTCTTACTTCTCTTTTTTTCTTAAACTGATGAAGAAAATCTGTAAAATCTGTAAAACTGTAATAGCAGCAGTACATTCTTTCTGTCCCATTTGAGAGGAAACAGATCCACCATGTACACCAAGCCACATGGCCAACATAGTGGACTAATACTAAGAAAGGCATTAAGATCTTTCTTCTATGAATTCCACCTCCTCCAATCTTTCTTTACTTGTAAATATTTTTCAATGTGTTTCTACAACAAACTTTTTATGATTAACTAGGTTTCAATTGTTATGACAGACACCTAGAGAGAGTGAAAAAAACTCAAGGCAGTTGTAAAGCATTAAAAGCCAAAAGGTGTATTAAAATAAAAGATGGCAGTGTGTTTTACATTTTTTCTATTTCAAGTTTCAAATTTTCTCTCCTGTCTTCTTATTGCTATTAATTCCTAAATTCTGATTTTTCCCTTACCTTAAATTGGATAAGGAGAATGTCCCATCAGCACTCACTCATAATCTATAAGAACATCAAGTATGTTTTTCCATTATAATAAATGTAATGACATGTGAGAGATTCTTATGCAACATACATAAGATAGTGAATAGATCAAGAGGGTAGATAAAGCATTTATAATTTACAAATACAAGATGAAAAGAGTACCACATAAGTAAAATTCTACTGTAAAGGACCCTTCAATGTCCCCAAAAAGCCAATTTGTTTGGCAATAGGAGGAATACAATATGTTCGGTATTTAAACCCTACAGTACCGTTTGTGGAAATAATATTTGGCAAATAGTTAAGGACATTCTTGTCTGATGCCCCTTTCTCTTCAGCCCTTCTCTTGAAGGGCATTACATTACGCACAGAAAATGAACATTATCACCATCTGTTGGCTGTTTGGTGATGTGTACAAAATGAGGTAGCAACTCAGTTTGGAAAAGCAGGTGCCTGTATTTAAGGAAAATAACAAAAACGCAGACCACTAACTGCTGTACTAACTACTGTTTTAAGAGGAAAGGCCAAAGTTTGGACTGATTGTACAAATTAGCTACCCCTTTCATCAAGACCAAAACTAGAATATTGAGGCTACAGGATTTTTGAAACCCTGGGTTGGATGGACAAAGCAGAGTGGACAGAGGAAAGAGACACATTACACGAAGCTGAATATTTATTATGCATTTCAGACACTAAACAGAAACTTTAGAATTAAATGGAATACACTTACCCTTTAAATGTATGGTGCTAGTTAAATACTAATAGAATTAACCCATGATAAGAATGCTTAAAAAATATTTTTAATAGTGGCTAAATGGAGCAAAATCTAGTTCTATAGCAAAGTCTAATTTCTGTAATTTTTATAAGTAAAACTAAACTAAATCTATTCAATGTCAACTAGATCTGGAATTCAAAAAGGAAGGAACTGAGGAAAATATTTAAAGAGAGGCCTCTCAAGCACAGTTCACTTGCTAGTTTGTATTGAAGAAATAATAGACATTAGAAAACTCTGGATTATATTCTTTATAGAAATGTAAAAAATTACACTTTGGATTGAAGTACACTTTTGGCTAGTCAATAAAAATATAAAATAACTAGAAATCAAGAGTTAAAAATCCATTTAAATCTAAAATTTGGTTTTATAAAATAGTGAAATGCATAAGATTAATTGAAGTGCATAAGATTAATGTCATAAAATTAAAATCATTAAGTATTGTTCTACTCAAGGACTACATAAATATATAATTTTTCCCACAGTGCCTTGTAAACCATTTGTGTTTGCTTTCAAATATGTAAAATTCACTTAAAAGGTGAATTTACACCATTCCCAATTGTTACACTCATCACATTTCTCCCTCCCTAATCCTCTTCTTTGAATTAAAGAGAAGAAGAAAGAAGAGAAAGAAAAATCTGCTGAACACTAATTATTTAACCTTACCTCCTACCTACTTTCTCTCTTTATTCTGAGGTTTCTTAAGGGCTATAATGAGCTGTCCCCACACAAACAGGCCAAATTAGTGGATAATTACTGCTGGGTCTGTGAATGTTCTCACTCCTCCTTTCTTACAGTTTCACAACATTACTAGAATGGTCTGTCACCTCCCTACCAATTAGGCACAATTACTACTTTATAACATTATTGGTGGCAGGCTTATTACCTTGGAGAATATGTAAAAGTAAGGGAGGGTTGGGGAGAGAGGGCAGTGAATCAGGCCCAGGAGATCATTATCACATTGATAACTTGTATAATCCTAACTTTACGTTTATTTTGTGAGACAAAAGCTTCATACATAGATAAGTATGGAAGCAAGAAATTGTTGTGGTTTTGGATTTTTTTTAAAATTATTTTTTATTGCTTTTATTGGGTTTTTTAGGTAACCAGACCATAATCACTTTTTGTCCCCCCCAAAAGTTTCCCAGGTGGTGGCGCTAAAGCTTGAATTTGTTACTTCTTTTCCTGAAAAGATGAATTTTTGCCGACTGAAAAATATAGGTTTTTCTCTCTTTTTCTGACTAAAGTAGATACATTGACTATGTCATGTCAAAGGCACTTCTACTGACCTTAGACTGCACCAAAACATTTCCTTCAAAAACTGTATTCAAACAAGGGAGGTCAAGGTAAACCTACCTTAAATGCTTAGAGAAGAATAACTAACTTCTAATCTTTTATAAACCATACTACAAAAGTAGTTAATTTCTGCCTTTCTTGGAAAAAAAAAAAAAACAACCAACCAAATCGCCAATACCTTCTCAAAAATCATGCCCTGTGATTTCTTCCTCTAATGGCTGAAAACAGAAAATTATTAATATTGTCTGTTTTACAAGGTAAATTTATGAGAGTGAGAGGATTCTCAGAGATTTAAGGTTAGATTTAATGCCTTGAAGGAATAATCTTCTTTTATTTTCTTTTAAAAGTCTTTTATACATCTATTTCTCCTCTCCTCTAAGAGCTTCCAAATTCTTCTGATCCTCGCAGTGGTAATCATAGAATGCTTACTAAAAAATGCCAGAGGAATTACAATATTTTGGATGCCAAGAATTGGGCAGACTTATTTAATTTAAAATCATTATGGAAAATGTAGCAAAACTCTGAAACAGAGCAAACCTTTTCTATGTAGGGGCAATTATCTTACAGTAAATGATCATATTCAGTAACTAGTACAATCCCATAAACCTGCTGTTGGTTTACAGAATCTTAGCTATCTTTTTCATGGAATGTACTCAATTTTTTTTTCCCAGAATAAATTTTTAATTATAAAGAGTTATAGCTGATTATGAGTAGCAATGTCGTACTCATCTCATTTATTTAAGGAGTGTTACTGTGTAGAGGGGGCATCCTCAAGATGCCTATTAAACATTTTGCTAGTACACCATCCTGCAGCACTGAAATTCAGGGTCTGTGAGAGCTGCCTTGTCTTACCATGAAAATGAGCAGAGAGAAACAGTGCAAAGCTCATCTGCTGTGCCTATTTTTAAGCTTGTTAATTGTTATTTTCATTATAGGAATATTTCAAATACAATTGTCACTTATGGAAACTACTAACCCTATTAGAAAACTGCTTTGAAACTACCAACTCTACCTGGAGGTAGAATTGGGCAGAGTAAAAGAAAAATGGAGAATACTATATTCTTTTCAAGGACACTTTGAATAACATAATGAGAATATTTTTACATGGAATATTTTTCATCTGTGTGCACCAAGGGTCAAAGTATTTCAGAGCTATGTTCTGAAGCAGGAAATTTGTAAATGTATGTGCTTATGCCCAGAATAGCATCTTGGTTATTTACCTGCCTACAGGTTTAGGTGTTATGAAGGGAAGTATCCCAAAGTATTTTTACATTAAAAGACCATACTAATGCAATTGCTTTAAATACCAGCCCTTTTTTGTCACAGTGGCAAAATGTTAAAAATAGAGTGTAGCAATATTCTAACTATCCTTGAAAGCTGATACAAAGTTCCTTTGACTGGCTAAGGAGGATGCCCTACCAATTCTTTAGGTAGTTCCCCTTCAACTTTGGTTTCCCTCCCACTGATGAATGCATGCTTACTTACACCATGCTAGTTTTTGGAATGCAAGTAAGTGTATATGTAGGAGAGGATTTGTATTACCCAGATAAAAGCAGCCACGTTACACAAGGATGTTACTTAATGATTCAGCATCAAAAATTAAACTCCTGAAGGACTGTGCAACTCTGCAGCAAATCGTAGGCTTAAGAAGAAGGGAGAAAATTAGATAAGCAAAGTTATAAATTATTTCAGCTGTATGTCTTGTAAGATTTACAACTCAGGTTATGCAAATAGATAATTTTGCTGATGTTTTTGTAGGGACTTTCAAGAATAGTTATAGAACTTACACTTTTCCAGTGTTCTCCAGGGCTGTAGTTTCTCCAAGGCAACTATTTATTTTAATCGATGAAGGGATGAATAATAGGCCAAGGATGTAGTAGGCTGACAGACCTACATATTACAAAATCTAGATTTTTGTTTTTATTGTGTGAACTTTGTACCACTGGATCTACCAAACCTGCAAGATCATCGTACAAATGCACAATCCATGATGTACATTTTGGCCTGTATCATTGCTCTGTCAGTCACTAGTATATGGTAAAAATGAGTTGGGAAAAAGGATTAATTAAAAAGAAAAAGATAGCACAAATTTAGCTCATCTTCCAGTATGCCCACACACATTGCCTGTTTAACTTTTTCTATTACTTGAGTAGGAGCAAGAGATTAATTCACAAGACACTTTGGAAAGTGAGTGTTGTAAAATCTTGCACTGAGAACCCAACAGAGTCACTTCTAACAGCACTGTTCCACCACTTCTGTGATCTCAAGTTTATGATCAGATTTTTGGGGGATATTATCAGGTTGAATTTTAGCAAAGTTAAAAATGCAATAGGAATAAAATATGAACTGGTTCTATTTAGAATAAGGTCTACTGTTTCTCCACCTGAACTGAGAGAAAACAATATTGATGAACCTCACATGCTTCAGAGCATATACTTAAAATGCTTTTTCTTTTCTAATATTTAAAACTTTTCAAACTAGAAATGTTTTAACAATACTTCTTGAGAAGAAGAGATCTTAAAAGTACCCAGCCTTCCACAAAGATTCAGAATTAATAGGACTCATGGTAATGTTTATGGAGTAATTATATTTCTGTAACTTGCTGATAAAAATTTAAAAAAAGGGAAAATATTGTTTCGTTTCTACTTTTAGCACATTGATGTCTTGCTATTTGTTACAGTATGGGAAATAACTTATTCTTCTACTCAATTAACTGATTTTCTACAGATGTATCCAAAATTTAAAATTTGGTCTACAAATCCTGCAGGTCTTGGTAGGGTGGGTTATGTTACTGTCATTTAAGATCCATCAGACAATCCACCAGGGCATCCATCAGTTAACTTTTGAGATTGGTAGTAAAAAATTATTTTTCATAAATAAATCTGCTGGCTCTTTTGGTAGAGGTACAGGAGCACTGAAATTTTCAGACAAATTGCTGCTAGAATTAACATGGCTATTGGCAGATATATCCTGTAGTTTATGTCTGCGTAAGGAGAAACTGCAGCAACCAGTTTAGAAGTTTCATTAAATACATGCAACCCCTTGGTACACATATGAACATCTTATTATTGCCATTCAAGAAGGGCATCCTAGTTGGGTACATTAGTAAGAAATTGCAGCCCAGGTATTCCTACAGGTGTCAAAAAGATCTACATATGGTTATGGACAAGAGGCCATTCTGGAGTCTTATGAAAGGTTGGGGTTTTTACTCCTGAGTTCTTTTTCATAATCTGTCATTGATACAGGAGAGTCATCTCAGCAAAGAATCTTGGTGGAAATAAGCTCTCCAAAGTTTTTAACTTCGCCTTTCTTGACAGTAGCTGGAGAAGATCAAGACTGTCCAATGGTCATCTCAGTTAATTAATCTTACTGCTCAACTGGAGCATAGCTTTGGACTTTACAAGTTGTTTATATGAATGGATTTTATATCATTAAAGACAAAACCAAAAAGGCTGTTTTTAACCAAAAAGACTGTGTTAGATTTAACCAAAAATCTCATGTCTATTTGCCATACAATACCTTAAGCGGGTGCAGAACTCATGAAATTCAAGTGAAATTCTCTAGTCGAAAAAGAAGATGTTACTGTATTTACAAAGAATTTACCAGGGAAAGTGTAGCTGCACATTGTCAGGGAATAGAAGCAATATTCAGTTACTTCTGTGTGTACTCCCACTTTGTTTATAAACAAAACCAGTTTCTAGTGTTATCACACTGTCCCCTTTTATATATATATTAAAAAATTGCACAATTTCTGAACTTAAAAAGCAAATTAAAGTGCTGTTTCCTTAACACAAAGTTTGTTTCTATCTTTAATGAAACATAAAAATACATTACTGATTTAACAGCATAGTGGTCCCAAGGAAGCTCTGCAGGGGTAATTGAGACATGCACATAGAAATGTAATTTACTTTATTGTCAAGTAAATGTTAATTTAATATTTTTACACACATTACTTCTGTTTTTAATTTGGAAAATGACAAAGAAGTAAAAAATATACTGGAGGGAAAAATTCACAATTGCCAGAAAGATGAAATAGGTGATCTACAAAAGTTTCTTCTTTTTAAATTTTCAGTACCATATTCCTTTAGTAAAGGCAATAAAAACTAGTGATAAAAGTGGTATGCATATCTTAAAACTAAATTGGCTAATTTATACTATACAACTTCTAAGGCAACAATTGTTCCTTAGATATCACTTACCAGTCCACAGAGAAAACTCAAATTCTCCCTTTCCACTATGACCTCTCCAGATATTGGGCAACAATACCCAGTTTTAGATCTCTACTCCCTGCTCCTCACTCTCTTCCATTGCCTCCTATGCATTCCTTCATGTGTGCCAGCACAGACACTACTCCAGGACACAGTGGCATGACTTGAGAATTTTTCCTCTAAGAACTTAAATCTGGAAAAAAAATTGTAGTGATTTAGAAACTACTTGAATCTTAATTTTCAAAGCAGGTATGCGAGGGGTATGAGAGATGCAAAACTGGAAATATCAGATATTTATTTTAGACACTTTATGGTATTCCAGACTGGGAATAAATACTTCTTGAGACCTTAGAGCTTCTGATCTTGTGAAGGAGATGTCTTGCTTCAGACCTGTCTTTTATGGTCATTTTTTATTAATCCAAAGAATATTTGAAGTCTCTGTGTTGGATCTGATTTTTGGTCAAGTTAGGTGTCCAACCTCTAGGAATCAGGTTGTTGCAGAAGATTTGAGGTATCACTTGCTAGTTTTATCTAGTATTTCTTAAACGTGGGGAGAAACAGAGAAGGTTTTTTTTCCCTAAGCCAACTGAATGTAATGTATTTTCGAAACTTTAGGAAATTATTTTAAAAAAAAAGGAAGAGTACATGTTTGTATTCTTCTGTACAGAGTTTGGCTCCATTTGTCCACAGTTACCTACGTCTTCTTCAGCTGCATTTTCATAAGGTTTGGCTATACTGTTTTCTCATGTTATGGCACCTGTTGCTACTCTGGGAAGTAAAAACTGAGATCCAGTCCTTGGTTTTTTCATTATGCATTTCATTTGGCTTAATTTTGCTAATTAATAGTTTATTCATAACAACATAACAATTGTTCATAAACAATTAATAGTTTATTCATAACATCAATAAACTGTTTATTCAGAACAGGTAACCCATTCTGTCCCATTCATGTTGCTTTGTTTTTTTGGTCAACATAATGAATTTTCTCATACCACTAAGTGCGTTACCAACTGAAGAGGGTGGATAAACAGATTTAAGCAGTCTTTTTTAAAAATCAAACATGCTTCCCCCCCGAGTGATAACAATGTGTTCATATTTTTTGTAAAATATAAGTAAAAATTAGAATATAAGTATCACTTTTATTTGTACTACATGTAATATTATATACATTATATA
>VXAX01007160.1:1624-16605 GCA_013399835.1 Leptocoma aspasia
GGCCGCGGTGGCCCCCGCCCGTGCCGCCATTGGCTGGTGCGCGGGCGCGTTTCCCGCGCGCGGCCGGGGCGATGGCGGCGGAGCGGGGCCTGGAGCTGGTGCGGGAGCTGCACCGGGCGGCGGGCGGGCACCTCCCCCCCTTCCGGGTGAGCACCGGGACACCGCGGTGGGTCCCCCGGCGGGCACCTCCCGCCCTTCCGGGTGAGCACCGGGACACCGCGGTGGCCCCCGTGCCCCGCGCTCAGTGTCCCCGTTGCAGACGGAGGAGATGCGGCAGGCGCTGGAGGAGATGCGGGCGCTGTACGAGCGGAACCAGGCGGATGTGTGAGTTGCTGCCTGCCCCCGGCGGCGCGGCGCTCCCGGGCCGCCGCTCGCCCCCAGCGCTCTCTGCTCGCCCTCCTCCCGCAGGTCCGAGGCGAAGGCGGGACGGTCGGACCTGATTTTCCTCATCCGGTTCCGGCACTGCTGCCTGCTCCGGAACCAGCGCTGCCTGCTGGCCTACCTGTGAGTCTGGCCGCCTGTCCCGGTGCTGTCCCTGCCGGCACGGGCCCGGTGCTGGCCTCTCGGCACGGGCAGTGCCTTTCCCGCGAGCAGCTGCGGGGCTGGTTCTGCTGGTATCACCCAAAGGGAAGGCTCTGCCTCCCGCTGCTCTCTCCAAGTTTGGCTCTCTGGGTGTCCCTGTGCCTGGGGATGTGGCCAGCGCTCAGCTCAGCAGAGCTGCTGGGTTTGCCCCGTCTCTTCCCCCAGGTATGACCGGCTGCTGCGGATCCGAGCACTGCGGTGGGAGTACGGCAGCGTTCTGCCCAACACCATCCAGTTCCACATGTCGGCTGAGGAGGTGAGCCAGCTTCCCTTCAAACTCGTCCCCTCTTCCCACACATTCCTCTTGATGGATTATTTAGTACAATCGACACGGGGTGGTCTTCCCGCCACTATAAACGTGACATTTAAGATGTGTTTCTGTACATACTTACTCCTGTGTATTCATTGTCCGGGGGTTAATGCCCACAGGTGGAGTGGTTCAATCGGTACAAAAAGTCTCTGGCTACCTACATGAGGTCAGTAGGAGGAGAGGAGGGGCTGGACCTCACACAGGACATCAAACCTCCCAAAAGCCTCTACATTGAAGTAAGTGCAAGATTTCTGGTTCGTGTCTGTGAGTAAACATTTTCCTGACTATCTCTTTTCAAGCATTTCATCCCCATCCCAAGGCAGTTCATCAGTTAAGACCTTTCAGAGTTCTAAAGCTTTCACAGGTTTCTGTGTTTTATTCTGCCTGCCAGCATTTTACTCCTTCTACTGAGGGCACAAAGTGTGTTGAGAGATGGCATTTCTAGTCTGCAGGCAGTTTGTGGTGGGGCGAGTTACCCAGTAAGAGGTTTCTGCAGCTTTTTGCAGAAACTGAACTAACTAGACCAACTAGAAACCATGTTCCCATGCTGAGGACTGTTACCTGGAGGGGGTGGTTGGTTTTTTTTCATTTACAGAGCCATGTTTGCACTTTGCAGGTGCGGTGTTTGAGAGACCATGGAGAGTTTGAGATCGATGATGGCACCACCGTCCTGTTGAAGAAGAACAGCCAGGTACCTGTGGCAGGAGTGTGCTCTGTCCTCTTCCTCCCCTTTCACTCCCATGATGTCCCCCTGCTTGTGCTGGCCTTGCAGCACGTCCCAGCCCCTGCACACACAGCTC
This sequence comes from Leptocoma aspasia, assembly GCA_013399835.1. NCBI lineage: Eukaryota > Metazoa > Chordata > Aves > Passeriformes > Nectariniidae > Leptocoma > Leptocoma aspasia. The sequence continues at coordinate 3,317 of VXAX01007160.1, forward strand.
CTGGCACGTGCTGTCTGCATGGTGCAGAGTGCAGCTCTGCCTGATCTGGATGTGCAGCACAGCAAGCAGAGCTGGTTGTGTGCAGCAGCAAATGCAAGGAGGGTTTTTCCCTGTGTTTCTGTGCAGCACTTTTTACCCCGCTGGAAATGCGAGCAGTTGATCAGACAAGGAGTCCTGGAGCACGTCCTGTCCTAGGTGTGCAGGACAGGAGGGACAGCTCCTGCTTGCTGGCCTGCCCACGACAGGGACTGAGCTCTGGTGTGTGCAGGACTTCAGACACCTCAGTATTTCTGCAGTGGCACCCTGCCACTCCTCCTAACAGCCTTGGATGCCTTAAAACCACAGCTCTTCACGAGCAAAAGGTGCATGCTGGTAAATAGAGCAGTCCTGGGAATCCAGGATAGCAGGGGGGCATTATCCAAGCCCCACAGCTACAACCAGGGTTTGTGAATGCATTTTTGTTTGGAGTAATTCTTTGTTCACACTGTGCATGTGGGAGTGAGATACCAACTGGCTGGGCTCTAGAAGCCAGGAAGACTCCATGTTTGCAAAATAAAGAACTACTTCAGCCTCAGTGTCTTGGGTTTTTAAGAGTTGCTGTGGTGTTCATTCAGCACTGTCATCTGGCTCTGCAGCCAAACCCCTCCTGACCCTGCAGTGGGATGGTTGTTTAAGTATCTCAGGGGCACTGCTCCTCCAAGTGTCAGAAAGGCTGTACAAGGTTCTTTCTAGGATTGGGCACAAAGCCTTTTCCCCATCAGAGACCCATAAATGTTGTTTCTTGAGGTGCTGTGTGAATGATCACTGCAGTCTGGGTCATAAGCCTGGGTTTTTCCCCTGATGTGTGCCTCTGTTCCTCTGAAGAACTTCTTATCCCACAGAGCACTGGTCTGGCAGGGCCTACAGGCTGTTTGGAGTAGGGCTGGGAAAGGGAGCAGAGGGTTTTAAGTATTCTGGTTAGCACAAAACCAGAACAAGGCTGAAGACCTGCTTTCCCTGTCTGGTTTTCCTGATGGAGCTGCTCAGCTCTTGCACTGTGTCTGGAAAAACACTTAAAAAAAATTAGCCCTAGGTAAGACTAGAGGTTTGCTTAGCCCCAGTCTCAGACTGGAGCTGAAAAAGCAAACAGCTGGGGAAGGATGCAGGAACAGGATAAATGCCTGGGGATTGCAGCATTGCTCTGTCCTGCCAACTGCAGAGGCAGCAGTCTGGTTGGTTTTGGATCCTAGGCTCAGGCTTTAGGAGGAGTTGTTGGGAATAAATGTTCAGCAGCAGCTGGGGAAGGTGACTGAAATACAGAGCAGACTGGGGATAGCAGGAGGTGCTGTAACTACAAACTTTAATGCCACAACTCAGCTTTCCTGCTCGGAGTGAGCCAGGCACTGGGTCCTGCAAGCCCTTCTGCCCTGGCTGTTGAGCTGTAACTGTGGCTCCAATATCAGCCTTCTGCAGAGAGGGAGCACCTGCATCACCACCAAACACAGCCAAAGAAAAGCCTGTGAGGCAGACACGACATCACAGCACACTGCCACTGAGAAAGGCACCAAGGCTGCTGCTTTCAGTTGGAAAATCCAGCTATCCACAGGACAAATTTCCTCAAAGGACTCCAGGCTCCCCATTTGCTGTTTTCTGCACAGGAAAATCCTGGCAAGACCAGAGAGGCCAAGGCTGATTTCCCAACTCAGCCATATCTCCCATTCTGCACCTGACCAGCCCCAGGCAGGACCAGAGGCTGCCACTGCAGATGTCCCATCACCCACTCAGAGATGCTGGTGTGATTTTTCCAATAAGCTGCTTCAGAGCTGAGGCTTGTTCCTCCAACAGCTGGTTCTTCTTCTCCATGCTCTTCTGCTTCAGCTCAGCAGCCTGCAGGGCCATGGCAAACCTCCTGTTCTCCCCATGGAGCTCTTCAATCAATAGCTTGTTCCTGGAGAGTTGGGCCTAAAGCAGGGACAGGAGGCTTCAGGTTCAGCATCCCCTGCAGGGGGACCAGGTGGGCAGGGACACACAGCACCAGCCCCTCTGGCACTCACCTGGGCATCTCTGAGCTGAGCTGCCCTCTCTGCCAGCACAGCTTCAGCATTCCTCAGACTCTGTTCCAGCCCCTCTGCCTGCTCCACAGCTGCCTGCAGCAGCTGCTCGTGTTCCTCCTGCAGTGGGCAGGAAAACGTGTGTTTGGGTTGTCCCAGCACTTTCCTGGCCTCTGGCAACCCTGGGCTGTACATTTCCCCAAGGCCCTGTTCATGGCCTTGAGGCAGAGCAGGGGGGTTCAGCAGAGGTGCAGGGTACAAAGAGCAGTGGGACAGGTGTCTGGAGCAGTACAACCTCCCCTAGGTCTGCACACAACCAGTTTTAAGACAAGGCACAGATTTTCCAGCAGTGTTTTCTATAAAAATAAGCCATTGGCCTCCCCTCTCAGCAATGTCCAGGAAAGCTCAGGGAGAGACAAAGTTTCCTTGGATGCAGTCCTTGTGCCTGCTCATTTTAATTCCCTAGGTTATCATTTGCCCTATCTTTGCCCAAAGACAAACTCACAAAAACCCAACACCTGGCTGCTCAGTGCCCTAGAGATAAATCCACCTGTTTGAGAGCAGGGTGGTGACTTGGAGGATTCATGAAGAATTAAAGTTGCAGCTGAATTTGAAGGTAAGTGCATTTTCCATGTGGGTTCTTTATATCTAGCATCTTCCACCCAAACCTCTGGTGGCTTCAGTCACAGCTGCCTTCCAGGTTGCCAGGCCAGCAGTGTTCCCTTGACTGAGCTCCTGCAGCTCCCTGCTTACCTGGGTCCTGACCAGCTGCCTGCATGTTTGCTCAGCCTGCAGCTGGAGGCTTTTCTGGAGCTGCTGAGTCTTGCACTGTTCCTCTCTCAAGGTGTTTTGCAGCTGCTCAAGCTGCTGCTTTGGCACCATGTTGTTTATCTGGGCCTTGGCCTGCTGCAGCTGCAGAGCGTGCTGGGCCTGGGCCAGGCTCAGGCTGGCTTTGGCTTCCAAAAGCTGTAACATACAAAGGTTGACAGCTGGTTATGGCTTTGAGGCAACAATGGGGCAGCCCCAGGCTGTGTTCTGGGGAGAGGAGAGGTCAGACAGCACCCTCAGCCCAGCGTGGGCACAGCAGAGCTGCAGGACCATGGAGTGGTGCTCACTGGGCAGCCTGCACAGCAAGGCACTGAGAGCACTGGGGCTGCAGGAGCAGAAGCAGAGCCTTGCTGAGAGAGGATCCCTGTGCTGAGCAGCCAGGGGCAGGAGTTGCTGGAGGGATTCTCTGGAGGGAATCCCAGCACCAAGGGCCACAAGAGTGAGAGACAGAGGGGGCTGCTCACCTGGGTACTTGGATACATCCCAGGCTAGCTGTGATGTACTGAATGTCCTGTACTGCATGTCCTCTGCTTCCTGTCACCAGCAAGGGGCAAACCTGGTACTGGGAAGAAGGTCTGGTCCAACTTTGCACTAGGGCTGCCTAGGAATGGGTAAGCTGTACTTTGGAAAGCCAGTCCCCAGGGTAGATGGGGAGAGGAATATTAACACATTGGAAGGTTTCTCACACTGGCTCTCCTCCCTCTGTCCTGGTGGTCCACATTACTCTGCTCTGACCACCTCCTTTCCCATCCCTCAACAAGCCCTGTGTGCCTGCTGCCATCCCTTCCCAACCTTTATCTGATTGTACCACTGTTCCAGCTCCTCTGCCAGCTGAGCCCTGGGGAACCACAGCTCCTGGCACCCCTGTGTGAGCCCCCTCCCCTCAGCCTCCATGCCCTCTGCCCAGCAGCCTGCACAGCACAGGGACAGGAGGATATCACAGGGACAAGCCAGCAAGGACCTGCTCCCAGCTGCACCTGAACTGGCTTTAGCCATATCTGAGCAGGAGGGAGAGCCCTTTGTCCCCCACAAAGAGAAAGAGGACTGGTGAGGGTGGCCAGCACAGCCCCAGGCAGGACAGTACCAACCTCACTCAGCAGCCTGCCACCAATGAAGGACACCCACCTTTTCCTGCGAGGCCTGGAGCTGCCGTTGGAGCAGCTCCATCTCCATCCAACATGCTGCATGCCTCTGGTGGTGCTCCAGCCTGGCAGCAGGCTCTGCCCCTCGCAGCCACCCAGCCTCCAGAAGGCTCTGGCTCTGCAGCTGGGCAGTGCCAGGGCCACCACTGTGACCAGCCTCGTGCTCAGGGGGCTCACAGCCCAGCTGGTGCCTCTTGACATCCGGGTCACAGAGCCTCTCCTTGCCCTTCTCACCCTGGAAAAGGTTGAGGAAAAAACAACAAATCATGCACAAGAGGCTTGGGGTGAGAACACAGGCAACAAAGACTGACTGAGCCATGTGGGTTTGGGACTGGGAGTGAGAGAAACCTCAGGGAGAAAGAGTGAAAGTAGTGAAAGTCATTAAAGACTTTCCCTTTCTGTAAGACTTTCAGTGTCACACAAGTTTTCACTGCTTTACAAGTTATAAGATGGAGCTGGTTCTTCAAAGCAAGACTGGGTTTGAATGTCTGAAGCAAACATTTTTGCTCTCCTCTATGAACACGTGCAGTTTTTGTCCTTCTAAATCCTCCAGCCAAGAGCCTGGCAGCTGGGGTTAATGGCTTCTGACCACTGCTGTTAACTCTGCTATTTCAGCAGCTCCTCCACCTTCTCTCTACCCAACTCACCCCTGTTTTCCTGCTGGGAAGAGGGATAGGATCAACTTCAGACCAGAGAGCAGCAAAGCACAGCTCCCCAGAGGAGAGCCCTGTTTTGGGCAGTTCCACATCTGATTTTGGCCTGCAACAGGAAGCAAAGCCAAGCCAAAAGAGATATGGCCCTGAATTGATGCAGGAGTGAGTCAGGTGCCTCTGCCCCAGCAGGTGACAGCCCAGCCCAGGCCAGACAGCCTGGGGACATCCAAAGTCCTGTCAGAGGCCTAAAAACCAAGGGATGAAGAACAATGGGAGGGACAGCTTAGCAGATTGGGGTCATCCACACCAGAAACCTGTCTCTCCCCAGATTTATGGCTCAGTGGGTGACCCCAGTACCTATCTAGAGCTTTCTGAGTGATCTCTGGTTCCTCACAAGACCCACACAAACATTTCACGAGGTGACAGTGATTTCCACAGAGCCTTTGCCAGCCAGTCAGGCAAGGGCTCCAAACCCTCCTGCCAGCTCAGACAGGCTGGAGCAGCACATGGAATAACCCCACACGAGTGGTGAGACACCACCCTGCTGCCCAGCCTGAACTCTCTCTCCAGCAACCCTACAGGAGCAGGTCTCCTGTACATGATACACTCATGCTGTAGCAGCTGTGCTTACCAAGCAGTCAGGACATCTCCTCCCACCCCACTCACCTTGGTTGGCAAGGTGAGCACCGTCAGGTCCTGCAGCTGCTCTTGGAGCTGCTCCACTGGGAGTGACATTTCTGTAAAGACAGAAGTAGGAACAAGAAGGCTTGGAGAGGGGTGTGGTGGCAGAGAGGAGCCCTGTGAGGGTAGGCCTACAGGACAGGACTGATCAGCATGGCTGCAGTTTCATCCAGTCCATACAGCTCCAAAAGATGGACACTTCCCATCTGTCTGGCAACTAGTCCCAGGGCTGCATCACCCCCCTCAGCCAGAAGCTTTTTTTTCCCTAGTGCTCAGTATGAATTTTCCAACCCACAGTTTGGGGCTACTTCCTCTTTATTGCATTGTTTCCTCAACATCTTCAACACTGAAAATCTGCCAGTTCACCAATAGCTGCCTAGTTCACAGGTTCCATCACCAGCCCTCGAGTTGGGAAACCCTCCTCTCCTCCATCTCCCTCCTCCCCACCACCCATCTTCTCCTTCTTCCCCCCATGGCTGCCCAGTACCAGAACTGGCAGCAGTAGTTCAGCCTCCCCACACTCCCATGCAAACTGGGATCCAGAGGGAACTTTGCAGTTGCTGAGAGGATGGGCACTGAGCCCTCCTGCAGGTTACCTGCAGCTGGCAGCCCTCCCTCAGCCCTGCTCTGCTGCAGCCTTTGCAGCTCCCTCCGCAGCGCTGCGTTCTGCTGGTACAGCACCTGGAACAAACACTGCTCAGGACACAGCACACAGCTCCTCCAAAGCTCCTCCTGATAGGGAGGCCTCCCCCAGCCCCAGCACAGCCTTCCCAAACAAAGAAACATGAGAAAATTTGGAGGAGACAAAGAAGAAATATAACCCCAGATTTCCAAGACCACCATCACTACACAGTGTAAAGCACAAAGCAGCAGCCCCTGAATGCAAAAGCACACAAACCCAGGGGGTTTGCAGACACCTCAGGGCCTCCTGAGACCCTCCTGAGCTAAATAACCATTGGTAGAGTCCAACACAGAAGGAACATCATGCAGGAGCCCAGAGTTTTTTGTTTACACCCTCAAGGCTCTCTGGGGCTGGCCAACGGGCACTGCTCTATGCAGAAGGCAACCAGCAGGATCCACAGTGAAGCAGAGCCCACAGGCCTCTGGCAGGGAACATTTCCAGGTTGCAGAAGGAATAAAACAAGGTAAGAAGGTGCTGATCCCATGGGAAGCACAGCACGAGGCAGGCCCTGCTGGTCTCCTGGTGCCAGAGACACCCTGAGGCCAGCAGAGGCGTTTATCTCATCTCCATCAGCAAGGAGTCCCTGAGCTGAACACCAAGCAATGAGCCACCACACCAGAGCAACGAGCCACTTCCATGGAGGTGTCTGGAGATGGGCAGCTGCTTGCTTCACTTCACATCCTCTCTCCTGTACTGGGAGCAGCAGCATACAAGGCATCTTGCCTTCTCCTGGGCTGTCCACCTTGAGCAGACATCCAACTACATCCCACATCCTGCCACCCAGGACACTGATGTGCTGCAAGGGACTATGAACGAGGACACTTCCCATTAACAAATATTACTGAGCAGATGTAGACAAATGCAAACCCAGTTTGTTTCATCTCCATTCTTATTGTTGTGGTTTGTGTGTTAACAAAGGATTTTTGATAATAATATTAGAAGGTTAAATATTATTTATTAACATGACTTTATAATTTAAAGGATTTGGGTTATTATTTGTTCAGTTCGGAGTATCTGAAGCTCTTGCTTCAAGCTTTGTCTAAGGAATGCTAGAATAGTTTACACAATTAGAGATAACAACTTTTTACTTTATAGGTTGAAAGGAAGAAAACTTCCATCTCTTGTATTAGGAGACAGGCAGAGAAATTTATTTTGTCTTTGAAACACAACTTAGAGATTTGTTTATAGAAGCTTGTACAGAGTGAAAGGTAGTAAAAAGATGTTTTTCCATAGGAAGAATTTTTCTGTAGGCTTGCATACAGAGAAACTTATAATATGTTCATGCAACACATTCTAAACAGGAAAGGGGGGCTGAGAGCATTCAGTGAGGGTGAAGGATAAACCCCAGTGGTGCCTTCACAGGGGCAGGTGAAGCCTGAAGGGAAAGGTGAAGCCTTTCCATCCATCAGCATTCTGGTGGACAACTCTGGGGCTGCTCAATGAGAGGAAAAATTGCAGCACCGAGCATACTCAACCCTCTGGTGCCACCTGGAGCAATGCTGCACTGGATAGTGCTTCAGAATGTTTAATTACAGCTTGGGAAGGGCTGCCCGATCCATCCACAGAACGGCTGGGCTGAAAGTCTGCATTTCAGCCCTTGCTGGGGGCTGTGACTGTCACTGTCCCTGCCCAGGGGTGCTGCCCACCCACACACAGCATCTGGGAACAAATGGGCAATGTGACAAGCACAGGACTCAAAGAACAGAGCACCCAGCACAAGTTAGAGATACACAAGTTAAAAATGGGAGAAGGGAAACAGAGGTTGTGCTCATGCCCCAGAGAGCCCCAGGCTCTGGGAAGGAGCACAGCACCCTGCAGGAGATACAATACACACAGCACCAATTCCTGGACCACACACACACACACACCAGATATCTGGACTGGCTTACCTTGACTCTCTAGCAGAGTTCAGCAGCAACAAGTTTTTTAGGGTTTTTTTAAAGTGGGGGCAAGGAGAAGGAAGGGAAAAACAAAAAGATAGAAGACTTTAGCTGTTAATATGGTTTCCAAATTAGGAGAAGAGCTTTCTCCTTGTGCTCAAGAAGGAGCCCAGGGTGGTCAGTCCTTAACAACAGAGGCACATGGTTCCCTAACAAAATAGCCCACGGCTACAGGCAGGAAGGGATTTACGATCAACGCCCACTCCCTCCTGCCAAATTCCTAGCAAGGAAAACAACCCCTGGAGGGCTTCAGGAGTGAGGAGACAGGACTGTGAGCAAGGTGAGAGGGGTCCCTCTGCCTCCTTGCACTCCCCGAGGCCCAGGTGCCAGGAGATGTGCTGCAGAGAGCGCACTGTCACCTGTCACAGCCATGTCCTGAGTGCTGCCCGCCGTACCTGGCACTGCCGCTCGTACTCCAGGACAATCCAGGCACAGCGCTCGCTCTGCTGCAGGAACGCCGGGCTGTGGGGCTGCCCCTGCTCCAGCTGCACAAGGAAACACTTCTCAGCAAGAAAATCGCCTCCAAACGGAGTGCCAAAAGCTCTGCTGAATCCCTGGGGCCATGGTGCTACACCCGTACCTTCAACAGAAGGCTCCCTAAGGGGCCCATCACAGATGGGTCAGAAAAAGGAGGAAAAACATTCTTCTCCACACGTGAGACACCAAAGTACAGGCAGGCCAACACGATCACAGACTCACTTCCTTCCCGAGATTCATTTCAGGAGTGGAAGATACTAAAACAAAACCCTTTACTTCAATACTAGTGAAAAATAAAACTTTTCTGGAAACTGATATCAAGTTTTCCCTTGAAGACTGCGGATTTGTAGAATTCTCTAAAACTGGAAACTTTCCTCACACCCATTTGGCTTTTTCCCCCCCAGCTTCCAGGTTGTCATCAATGTGCAGGAGAGCTCACACAAGGGGAGACCACAGCGACTGACACAAAATATGCAAAGATCAATTTTTTAAATGAATTCCTGGAAAGTTCTTATTTGACTGCCATGGAGAAAGGTTACCTTATCCTTCACAATGTGGTTGAGTTCTTTTTGCAGCTCCAACACCATTTCCTCAGAGGCTGACAGTTTCTCAGCCATCTCTGTGACCTTGTTTTGTAGCTGTGTGTTCTCCTGCAGATAAAGTGGAGATTTCCCTGATGCAGCGGGTCCTGACATGGCAGGATGGGTTTATCAGCCATGGGATGGGTTTTACAGCAGGGAGCTGTAAAACAACTGGCATATCAGCATGCCCAACACAGCACAGCTCCCAGGAGACCCTGGACATGGCCTGGTTTTTGCAGGAACAAGGAGGGGATGTGGCTAAGGCGCAGATGTTGCTCTGTACCACCTCAGTCATTGCTGGGGACAGAGGGAAGGCACTCTCTCTCAATTCCAGGGAGAAGGACACGCCTTCCAGAGAAAATGTGGCTGTTCTGCAATGAGCATTTTGCATGTAAATCACCCTCTCTTTTGTACACTTTTGTTGTTAATATTGTTGTTGTCACCCGTTGTTTCTTATCTCTCTGCTGTTTGCAGTAAATTGATCTTATCTCAACCCATGGTCTCTGCCTTTAGTGCCTCAAATTCTCCTCTCCAGCCACTGAAAAGCTGGGAGAGGGAGTGAGCAAGCAGCAGTGTGGTTTGGAGAGAGAACTAAACTGGGGCCATTCCCAAACCAGGACAGGACGGCACAGTGCTGACACCACAGGGGCTCATCTCTCCAAAGGACAGGAGTGGGTTTGGCACAATAAGAGCTAGACAGCCCCACAGGATCATCTCTACCTCTGCTCCCCAAAATTGTGGTTTCCCTCATAGCTCAGCAAGTCCTGAGCTATCTCCATCTGTACTTCTACACTGACCAGAACTGGGGTAAGCCCAGGCATGCAGACACCATCATCTCTGCCTTTGACATGCTCCCTGGCACAATTCCAGCTTTGGTCATTGTGTTTTCAGGTGTCACCAAGGGCCAAACCACTGCCAACAGACAACACAGCAGTCTAGTAATGGCATGGCAAGGTAACAAGCTCTGTATTTAACACAGCTGTAGGGATGTGGCTGATGATTCTTCTGCATAAAATTCCTGTTCTTCCCAACAAGAGCAAAGTGAACCATGGGTGATAAGACAGAGAGTACAATGGAACTGATAAAGACCTGATGGAGCAGAAACCTTGGAGAGAAACACAGATAAATTCTCCCTGGGGTAGAAGTGACCAAGAGACATGTTGTGAAACTTTGTGATAAGGTGATGATTACCAGGTAACTGATGTGATGAAGAATGTGTAACCAATGGGAAATTGTTACCAAAAATAGAGCCCTATAGAAGTACCACACCCGTAAAACCATATCTAAATGCTTTGTATTCTCAATAAAAATTGGCTTTGGATCCAAGCTCAGATGTCCCCATCTCTCCATCACTGATGGTGAACCATCTATATTTGTCACCACGTCTGCTTTGCCACCTCTGAAAGAGGAAAGATGTTTCATGCAAGGCAGTTTTACTTACATTAATCACATGGTTCAGCCTCCCTTGCAGGTTGGCCTCTTTGCCCTGGAGGAGCCGTGCATCAGCCTCCAGCTTTGCCTGGTGACTCACTGCTTGCTGCAGCAGCAGCTCCTTTGCCTCTATTTCTGCCCGAAAATTCCTGGGGGGAGAAGCAACAGGGCTGGGACACACAGAGCATGTTCCTGGATGGCCAGGAGGTAGAGACAACCCCCCAGGAGATGAGAGCTGGGTTGGAAGGATGCTGAGACCACAGGGGATGGAGAGGGCTCTTCAGGGACCTTCCTGCCACAGACACACAGCAAAACAAGTGGGAGATTCAAAAGGGACACGGGGATATGTTGCTATGAACATATTATAAGTTTCTCTGTGTGTAAGCCTTCTGATCATTTCCCCATGGGAGAACATCCTTTTGCTGTCTTTTACTCTGTATAAGCTTTCTGTAAACAAAATATCTGTGTATGTTCTTCAAGGACATAGAATTAGTTGGCCTCCTCCTACCTATGAGGAGACTGAACTGAAATTACTTTATCTTTCTGATATTGTAAACTATTCGGACACATTTTCCCTAGACGACGCAGCAGCAGGAGCATGGAATGCTCTCTGCTGAGCAGATATAGAAAAATACTAGAATTATGGAGTCATTTTAATAAATCATTTTAGCCTTCTGAAATTATTGTCAAGAGTCCTTTCTTCTATGTGTGGACCACGACGATAGGGATGTGTAAGCACATTTCCTCCACCCCCCCAAAAGAACCCCTCCTACCTGAGCTTGCTCTGGGTGTGCTCAAGAGCCGTGCACTGCTCATCCAGCTCCCTGCCCAGCTGCAGGCAGTGCCTCTCTGCCTTCTCCAAACCCAGCCTGGCCTTGTCCCTCTCCCTGGCGATCTTCCTCACCTGGGTCCTGCAGACACAGCCAGCAGGGCATGCACAGACCTCCAGGTGCCCACAGCCCACAAAGGGCTCCCCTCACAGCCAGCAGGGCATGCACAGACCTCCAGGTGCCCACAGCCCACAAAGGGCTCCCCTCACAGCCAGCAGGGCATGCACAGGCCCCCAGGTGCCCACAAAGGGCTCTCCTCACAGCCAGCAGGGCATGCACAGACCCCCAGGTGCCCACAAAGGGCTCTCCTCACAGCCAGCAGGGCATGCACAGACCCCCAGGTGCCCACAAAGGGCTCTCCTGACAGGGAGCAGTGCCCTTACCAGAGGCACTGCAGTTTGTATCCATAGGAAGTGCCAACTGTGTGCTGGAGGCCACTCCTGGGGACCATGAGTGCGCTGTCCAAAGCTGCAGGCAGCCCTGCCAGGCCCAGCTGCCCCTCCGTGCTGCTGCTCTGCCTCTGCAAGAACAGCACAGACTGAGAGCACTCCCTCCCTCTTCTAACAGTTCAGGGGTTCTGCTGTTACACCATCTGGCCACCCTCCAGTCTTTCAGGGATGCCCCCCATCTCCCAGATCAGCCCAGATCACATCCACCCCACATTTCCCCAGCCCTGGGGTGACAAACCCATCCTGAAACTGGCTGCAAGCGCTTCTCCCACCCCAGGCATTGCTCATTCACCCACCACCACTGAGCCAGGCAGAACCAGGCACCCTGAGGATCTCCTCTGAGCTCCTCCAGGGCTCAGGTGGCAATGACAAGGTGAGGCTTGGCAAATCCAGTGCCTTTGCTGATGCTGGAGAAGTGATGTGGGTCCAGGTAGCTTGGCCAGAAGGAGAGGCTGCTTCCCTGAGCATTCCCCGCTGATGGTGAGGAGCAAAACAGGTTTGGAAGAAGCCTGTCTTCACAGAGCTGTTACCTTAAGGTCTGAGCCAAAAGAACAATTCTTTTTTCTTTTTTTTTTTTTTTCTCAAGATCCTGGATTGAGCTGTCCTGGCTGTCAGGGTAAGCAGAGATCCAGTTCCGCCTTAGCAGATCCACGTGGTGTTACTTCAAAAGCAAATCCCTTGCCAGTCCTTGGAACTGAAAGCACTAAGGAGAAAAAAGTATTTTACATCAAACCAAGAAAACGTGGATAAAGCTTGTTCATGCACTAAAAAAGAGGACAATCTGTGTCACGTGTTAGGTGCAGAGACAGCACTCCTGAGGTCAATAATAGAATTTTTTTTTTTTGGTGGGGGGCACGGGGAAATGGATGGAGAAGCCTTTCTAGGTGTGTGATGTCTAGACTCGTGTCTGGATTTCCTACAGGATGGTTTTAAAGCATCAAACACAAACGAACCGTCCCGTGTAGGGCACTGGCAAGGACTTAATTGCTCCTCGCCTAAGGAGAGTGGAAATCCCCCCGTGGAGCTGCAGATCAAGGCCATCAGCCAGGGTGCTTTCCACAAACCTCACCCCACGGAGCTGCTGGCTCTCGGCTGCTTCAGAGACACCGACATGCCGTGGGCAACGGGGCTAGCGGTCCGCGGGCACGCAGGCACAGCACCATCGGCCCGCTGGGCTCGGCTCGGCTCGGTCCAGCTCGGCTCCGTTCGGCTGGGCTCGGCCCGGCTCGGCTCCGTTCGGCCCCGCTCGGCTCCGTTCGGCCCCGCTCGGCCCCACCGCCCCGCGCAGGCGCAGGCCGCACGCACAGCCCCGTCCAGCCCCCGGGATGCGGTCCCGGGTGAGTTGGGAAGAGCGGCGGCGGCGGGCCGGGGGAGCCGATCCCGCCTCTTTGCTCAGCTCCTTCTCAGTGCCGTGCCCAGCTCTGGGCTCCTCAGGGCAGGAGAGGCAAGGGGCTCCTGGAGAGCGGCCGGACGTGATGATGATGGGGCTGGCGCAGCTCTCATGAGGAAAGGTTCAGGGGGCTGGGCCTGTTTAGCCTGGCGGGGACAAGGCTGAGGGGGGGTCC
>VXAX01007160.1:16687-75199 GCA_013399835.1 Leptocoma aspasia
AGGAGGACATGACCAAGGTGGAGTTCGAGACCAGCGAGGAGGTGGACGTGACGCCCACCTTCGACACCATGGGCCTGCGGGAGGACCTGCTGCGCGGCATCTACGCCTACGGTGAGCGGCGGGGACGGAGGGGCGAGGGACGATGGGGAAGGGACGCGGGGCAAGGGATGAGGGGCCAGCGGGACGAGCTGAGGGCAGGAGGGCTTCGTGGGCCGGGCAGAGCCCGGATGTGGGCCCGGTCGCGCCTGCGCCGTGCGGCCGCCGGCGGCCGGTGGCGGGGCCTGCCGTGACCGTGTCCCTTGGCCCCGCAGGGTTCGAGAAGCCGTCGGCCATCCAGCAGCGAGCCATCAAGCAGATCATCAAGGGCAGGGACGTGATCGCCCAGTGAGTGAGGCCGGGGGCGGGGCGGGGGATGTCGGGCACATTCCCTGCCTTGAGGCTGGAAGCGGGATCGGCCACCCGTGGGCCTGGGCTGGTGCCTGGCAGAGTGTGGGGAATGACAGTGGTGGGACACTGGGACGGGTGGGACGGAGCAGCTGTGGGTGTCCCATCCCTGGAAGTGCTCAAGGCCAGGTGGATGTGGCTCTGGGCAGCCTGGGATAGTGGGAGGTATGCCTTCCCGTGGCGTGGGAGGTGGAGCTGGGTGTTGTTTAATTCCCTTCCAGTCCAAACTGCCGTGTGGTTTTTTAATGTGACAAAAAACCGAGTGAAATTGCCTTTCTTCTTGTGATTCTAACAGTGGTTAATGCTAAAGTTTGTTAGGTTTAGTCACTGTAAAAAATATGTCTTAGAGACAAAGAAGGATGTGCATCCTAGTGAAAAAAATCCTTTCTTGGTCACTCGTGCAAATTACTAGCTTTGCAAATTGCATTGGCTTACCTGTCATTTTTGGGAAAAAGTGTGTGTGTGGCAGATGGCAGAAAGTTAAGATGCTGGTCGGATAAGGAGTGAACCACCAGAGCTGGGGACCCTGGGGTGTTCTGTCCCTGATATTGCAGTTCTCAGAGCTGCTTGACAGCAGATCATGCTCTGATCATAGCAAGCCTTTGTTGGTACTGCTGAGTTCTGTGCAGTGGAGGGGTGGAAGAGAGCAGGGGGGTGGAATGTGTTGGAATTGCCTGTGCTGCTTGTCCGGACATCCAGAGTATTCACCAAACATCTGTTTCTCAGGTCCCAGTCGGGAACAGGGAAGACAGCAACATTCTCCATATCTGTTCTACAGTGCCTGGATATACAGGTAACCTCATAGCAGCACGTGCTAGAAATAATTCTTACTAAACCCCTGCTCTTCACGCTTCATAAAAGTGTGGTCTTTAAGAGTGAATAAATGAAGCTTTACATTGAAATCTTTTAATTATGGGCAGTGAACCTCAGACAGAATTCTGAGTGGGAACTTCACCAGACTCTGTAACAATTTAACTGTTAAAGCCAGTCTGGCAAAGTAAGTTGAGATGATGCCTTGTAATGAAAAAGTTGTCCTCAACAGCTGACCTCTTTCACCTAAGGGCTAAGTTAATCCCTCAGCAAGGAGGATTGTCCTCAGACAGTCCTAGCAGCATCACCAGCCTATCTGAACAAGTGCCACACATTGCACAGAATCAAACCTAGACTTGTGACTGACAGCTGTTTGCTCTTGTTCTCAGGGGCATCGTGTCCATCCAGTAGTTCTGGGGTATGACTTGGCTGTGTAGTGCAATTGAGTAAAAGGGTGGGGTTTGCTGGGCTGGGATTGGTACTCATCTGCCACTGTTTGGGGACATAAAAATAAAGGTTGCATGTTCTAAGTGGAAAGGACAGCTTTTGCTTTGTCTCTGTAAAGTGCTCATAGTACTTTTAGAGGTGACACTTCAGACTTTTTCTTGGAGTCCTTGGGCAGTGCAAGGTCTTTATCTGAACCAAACACACAGAACTGAAGGCCTTGAAATTCAGTTCTATTTTGCAAGAAATGTGCACACTGTTTTTTTTATTGTCAGCACAAAACTGTGTGATAAATCCTCCAGGTGTGAGATTTCAGAGGTCTGATTGTGTGAGAGCAAAGCCTGCTGGGCTCTGGTGTGACTGACCTCCGTGTGATTCTGTTCTAACCAGGTCCGTGAGACCCAGGCCTTGATCCTAGCACCCACTCGGGAGCTGGCTGTGCAGATCCAGAAGGTAGGAGCCTTGCAGTCCCTGTCTGGGAAGCACTGCCGAGGCTGCTTCTCTAGCAGGGCTCAGGCACAGCTTCCACTTTTTCTTTCTGTTCCTGAGGGAAATAACAAAGTATCACCTGATACGGGCCCTTCGCTCCTCGGCATTATGTTCATTACTGTGGCAGTCAGGTTTTGCACAGCCCTGACTGAGGTTTTAAGGCCAGCACTTCTGGAGCAGTTGTGATCCCTGAGGAACCGAGTTCCCAGGGTTTTAAGGCCTGCTGTTGTGGAGGTTTGGGTAACAGACATTAAAAAAATCCCTCCAACTCCTTGTGCTGACATCTCTCTAAAGAACCCACAGCATGGCTGCACAGACCTGCATCTCCTCCCAGAGGCAGCCTGAGGAGAGCTGGGGTAATGAATCCATTTCCCTGTACCCACACAGGGGCTGCTGGCCCTGGGAGACTACATGAACGTGCAGTGCCACGCCTGCATCGGGGGCACCAACGTGGGCGAGGACATCCGCAAGCTGGACTACGGGCAGCACGTTGTGGCTGGCACCCCGGGCCGCGTGTTCGGTAAGGAAATCAGGGCCTTCACTGTAACACCCTCATGTAACAAGGTAACAACTTACTGCTGCTGTGCCTGGAAGAGACCGGAGGGAAATCCACAAATGCCAAATTAGGCACACATTTTCTGTGTCCTGGTGGTTGCTCCATCTTTGTTAAATCAGGTGCAGTTGCAGCTGGTACCTTCTGTTTCACTGCATGAAGAGTTTAACATTTACTGTTTGTGGCAGTTACCACAGGGGTAGTGCTGGCCTTCAGGCTCACATCTTCTGGGTGTCTTGAGAAACACACAGCATTTACACAAGCTCCTGTCACTGGGAGAACATGAAGTGGTCCCCACAAGTGGAAAAAAAACCCGAAAATTAGCAGCCTGCCGAACTGGGCTGACTCTCAACCAGGATTTGTGGATTCTGTTGACATAAAGTTCATCTGGCATTTTGTATTTCTCACATCTGTCCCTCCTCCACCCAAATGCCCTGACAGTGGTGGGGCTCACTCGTTTTCAGAGCATTCTCATCTCACAAAGTGAAATCTTGCAGATATGATTCGTCGCAGAAGTCTAAGAACTCGTGCCATCAAAATGCTGGTTTTGGATGAAGCAGATGAAATGCTCAATAAAGGTAAAACATTCGTCTCCCTTCTACTTGCTTTCTCCTTGCTTCTTTGAGATTCTAGGGTGTCCCAGCTGGCGGGCCCACTTCTAAAAGGTTAAAGTTTAAGAAGTTAGACAATTACAGTTTGCTGTAGGCTTTAATAGGTTAGGCTACACAACCTTGTCTGATGTTACTGATTGACACATTTATCTTCATCCCATAGTATAGAGCCAGTACTGAATTCCAGATGGGATTGTGAAAGAGGAGGATATTTGGGAAAAGGGTGTGCTAACTGTTCTGTGTGGCTTGCCTTGCACTGCAGGCTTCAAGGAGCAGATCTATGATGTGTACAGATACCTGCCTCCAGCCACACAGGTGGTTCTGATCAGCGCCACTTTGCCCCATGAAATCTTGGAGATGACCAACAAATTCATGACAGACCCCATCCGCATCCTGGTGAAACGGTGAGTGAGGTTCCTGGGGAGAACAGGGACTCTGACTTGGCCCAGCCCTGGGCAGTTCAGTGTTAACTGACTCAAATGTACAGAGGGTCTTTCCTGTTCCTTCTCACCATTCCTGAGTGTCTGCAGATGTGCTCATGCCCTGTTTTCCAGCAGGGGCTCACATATCGCTCTGACTTTATCCTTGTCCAGTTCTGTGTGCTGCTGCTCAGCCTGGCTGCCCCTCATTCTCCATGTGGATAGCAGTCTCTCCTCATGGAAATCTATCCTTCACACTTACCCAGTTCCTGGACTCCCCCAGAGGATTTTTTTAGGCTTCCTGTTACAATTTGCTATTACATAGCAGGCAAAAAAAGCCTTTGGCTGACGGATCCTGGGCGTTCTTGGAGGCATAATTTACACGTGGTGGTGTCACAGGTCCCTGTGCACTGGAACTTGGGAGGAGTCTCTCTTGCCTGAGCTCTTGCACTGCCCCATTTAGTACATTAGAGCTTCTTGAGATTTTCTTCAGTCTCTCTTGTCAAGAAGCTGGAATGTAAAAATGATGAGAACAGAAATGTTCCCCTTTGGAGCTGTCTGGCTGGAGCAGACCAGTTCCAGTCTCTGCTGAACGGGTCACGTTCAGGGCCCTTCTTAAAGCTGAGTTTTCCCAGGACTTTCTAGAGCAACTTGGACTCCATCTGGACCCAGAAACCCACAGCACACGGGACAGAGGGGTGGTGTCTGGTGAAGCACACCCAGCCCTTCTAACTGCTTGTGGTTTCCTCCCTACAGTGATGAGTTGACCCTGGAAGGAATTAAGCAGTTTTTTGTGGCTGTGGAGAGGGAAGAGTGGAAGTTTGACACCTTGTGTGATCTCTACGACACGCTGACCATCACCCAGGCTGTCATCTTTTGTAACACCAAGAGAAAGGTACGGGGGCCATCAGAGGGGCACGGTGCTTCCTGAGGGAGACTCAAACAGTGCTGGGTTAGTTAGGAGGCCTGGTTGCTCCCCCATTTGGAAATAGTTCAGTAGGACCATAGGTTAAACCTTTGGGATGTGCCTGACTTAAAACAACAGAGGCAGACCTGATACAGCTGACAGGAATTGCCTTTTTAGAGAAGTAAGTAATGTGCTCAATCACATATAATTCCTGGAGCAAAACCACACTTCCTGAATAAATGCTCTTAATTCCTTTCCTTTCAGGGCTTGTGGAGCCCTGTATCATTCAGCTGATGCTTTGTGAGGATTATTTACTTCCCTTAGTCTCAGAATGCTTGTGGAAGTGTCTCTCAGTCCATACCAGCTCATCTCAGCAAACATTCTGGAGCTCAGCTGCCATGTTTGGCTGTCTGAGCAAAGAGCTCACCCAGGCTGTGTTCACAGGTCGACTGGCTCACAGAGAAGATGAGGGAAGCCAACTTCACAGTTTCCTCCATGCATGGGGACATGCCCCAAAAGGAGAGAGAGTCCATCATGAAAGAGTTCAGATCTGGCGCAAGGTAAATGCCCCAAATAGCATTGCTTACATCAGAGCTGCCTCAGGGCAGGGAAACCATAATACCTCTCTCTCAAGGCTTGGTTCAGCTCAGATTGAGGACAGCTCTGATTTCCATCTGTCTCCTGTAGAGTTGAAGGGTTGAGAGACTGCCACTTTCCAAGGAGGGATACTCATACCTCTGGGTGTGGAATTAGTCTTTCCTACTTTGCTGAAGACATTGGGAATTGCTGCATTTAAAATACATCAAGGAAAAAATGTTTGTGCTCCATGCTCAGTATTTTAAACACTTGGGAGCATTATTCCTTCTGAAGGATCCAAGCTGTGTTGGTCCTGTCTTGACTGAAGTTTGGTGATAGTGCAAGGGACAGCTTTCCATGCAGCAAAAGTGTGGATACTGCGGGCAATGGGGAGCATGGACTAGCAGGGGATGCTCTGTGCTGGAGCCTGGGGGTTCCCAGAAGAGTCCTAACTGTGCCCTTCTCTTTGCAGCCGGGTTCTTATTTCCACAGACGTTTGGGCTCGAGGCCTGGATGTGCCTCAGGTGTCTCTGATCATTAACTACGACCTGCCCAACAACAGAGAGCTCTACATACACAGGTAGGCTGGGGCTCCCCCGGGGCCCTGGGGCTGGGGCAGCTCCTCCCAGGGTGGCTCCATTGCCTCTGTTCCGCAGGATCGGCCGCTCGGGCAGGTACGGCCGGAAAGGCGTCGCCATCAACTTTGTGAAGAACGACGACATCCGCATCCTGCGGGACATCGAGCAGTACTACTCCACCCAGATCGACGAGATGCCCATGAACGGTGAGCACTGGGCTGTGCTGTGCCCCTGGGCTGGGGCTCTCCACACACTCCCTTCATACTTCTCATTCTCCCATTTTCTCTCCTTCCAGTTGCTGATCTTATCTGAAGGTCCGTGGTTAGCAGTAAGTTTTGTACCGTTTGGTACCCTCCATCATTCTGTTTGGGACCTACATCCTTTTATCATATTTTTGGTCATATGTTCTTGAGCTGCACTTGGGAACTTGTGTAAATATTGTCTGTACTCCCACCCATGTTTTTCAATTAAAAAAGGAAGTTTTACCATAACCTTTGCTTAACTACTTCAACCCAGCATAGTAACAGGCAGGGAGTTTTGAGATACTGCCATACTTGGCTAGCATAGTGAACCAAAACTCTGGACACTCCCCATCTCTGGGTTGTAGAATACAGGGCTTCCTGTTCTCCACCCTTTCAATATTGTTGTGCCACGCCACCTGATGTACTTTAGTTTCCTTAACTTAACCTTTAAGGATCAGACATCTACAGGAAAAATCTGTGGCCTGGCCCTAGCCTGCTGTAGGAGAATTGAGTTATAAGATAGCCAGAAATTTCCTGCTGGTTACGTGTTTTTAATGAGAATACATTGTCCCTGGGCACACACACATGGAATGTGCTCACTCCATCCATCCATCCATCCAGGTCAGTGTTCAGCACTGGCACAATAGCACCAACACCCTCACCCTGCCCTTCCATGGTCACTGTGAGGGGCTGTTGGGGGCAATACACAGGCCCTGGGTCCCTCCAGGAACTGGGCAAGGAGGCTCAGCTCATCCAGTATCTGGCCTGGGGACCCTGGTGTGCTGCAGTAACCAGCAGATGATGTGCCCCACAGCTGGACTGCAGCTGCTGGTTCAGCCCACCCTTGCACATCCCCACTGTGCCTGCCCCCAGCAGCTGGCCGTAAGACACAAGTTTGCCCTTAACTGGCCCTTGCAGAGCCTCTCTTGCCTCCACAGCAGGAGTCACAGATGAAAATGGAACCCCACACCCTCCACATCAGCCCAGACCTTTTCCCTCATGCAAAAATAATGTGTCCAGCCCAGACCTTGCACTGCTCTCACACCTGGCTCCCCAGCCCCTTACCCTGCTTGCTAAATCCAGCTCAAGGCCGTTCAAGTGACACAAGCTCACTGCAGGCTGCTGCCAGGTCCCATTCCAGTCCCTGGCACGTTGACCTCTGTGCCCACAGAATGGAGTCCCCTGCTCCAGGGCAGGGCAAGCTGGGTTTAACAGTAACACGGCCAGACAAGGACAGGCACCAGCAGCCTGCTGCCACCTGCCCACCCCCTTTTATCCCTGAATCAGTTTCCCACCTTGGACTAAAAGGCATCTTGACCCCTCCCCTTCAATCCCTCCCACAAGCTCGAGTGGATTTTGCATTCACGTTGCAACTCTGTGGCACAGCGTTCAGGAACTCTCCCCCCACAAACCCTGAAGAAAAGCCAAACAGAGCCTTGCAACTCCTCGTCCATGTGCTGGGAAGAGTTCTGCTTTTGCCATCTCCACAGGGCACAGCCTCAAGCCTGACTGGAGCAGCGAGGGCAGGCGTGACTCATTTGGTTAGTAAGAGATTAATCACCAAAGCACTGGCTTGTTTGAATAACAGTATTTAATCTGTACAGATTGAGATATCATAAAATGTGACATTCCTACCTCATCTTTAGCATCATTCCCCTGGAGCTGAGCCCTCACCTGCAGAGGGCAGGTAACCACCACTCCCCAGCAGTTCTTTTCGGTGCAAAAGTCACAGTGCAATTGCTTTAGTCCTAGACAGATGATTTCCCTCACGCAAGAGAGGGGAGATGTTAAAGCTCAAATGTTGATGAAAATTGTTACCATTTAGGAATGCAAAAACCCAGCTATTGCACACAGCCACTTCCAGCTGGAACTACAGCAGTTAATTATTCAGCTGCCTTTACACTCCACACAGTTGATACTGATTTAGCCAAGAATGAAAGTAAAGCCAGTAACAAGATTTCAGAGCAATACAATTGCTGGAGGGCAGAACCTGACAAGCAACTCCACAAGTCAAAAGCGTGCTTAGGAACAGCAGGAGGTTTTCCTATACAGGGAGGGGGTATGAGCTGGACAGAGGTCACCTTCCAGAGACAAGCATGAGGAACATCGGCTTCAGTAGAAA
The DNA here is from genome assembly GCA_013399835.1 of Leptocoma aspasia. Classification (NCBI taxonomy): domain Eukaryota; kingdom Metazoa; phylum Chordata; class Aves; order Passeriformes; family Nectariniidae; genus Leptocoma; species Leptocoma aspasia. The sequence goes on from VXAX01007160.1 coordinate 24,883, forward strand.
GCTATGAAGTACAATAGAACAGATCTGTTCGTATAACTGTCAGGATAAGTATTTGACATAGTTTATGTAGTAGAATACAATACTTGAACATCTTTTAAAAATAAGCACGGATTTCGTTTCATATATACACAACTGATTTTAATCATGTACTGAAAATAAATTACAGGAAATAACTTTAAAATGCAACAGAAGACAAGAGTTTCACAACAAACATTCCCATTGATTTTCCCAAGGGGGTGAGAGATTGCAGTGCTCAAGGCAGGTAAATATCACAAATATATCAAAAAACTTCAAATTGTTGATGCATTCACACATTTACATGAGCCACAAACATTCCTTTACAGGAACTGCACTTAGCTACCACAGAACCAGGTTTTGCCATAAACTACAAAACTTTGATACAAAATCGTATTTATATATTTATATTTCATATACATGCCCTATCTGTGATTTCTTAAAAAATAAAAACTAAACACACTGTACAGACAATCCTAACTCATTGCTTGGTAGCTGTAGGCAACATTTTTGGATGGAGTTTCTTCCCCAGTAGAATTAATGGCAATATTATATACATGAAGGCTAAACTGCAGAAAAAGACAGCTCCGTTCCCATATGCACCTCCCTCGGGACCAGGTCTGCGAGTTGAAGGCAAGCCACGCTCTGTGCTGAGCCCCCGCCTCCCCGGCAGCCCAGTTCTGCGTGAGGAGCCAGCACATGCATCTGTGTAACACTGGCAAAGGCAAGAAAGCAAGAGACGCGGTGGGATGGAGCTGAGCTGAGCGCTGGCGGGAGCTGCCGAGGGCGGTGCCGAGCTGTGGCGAGCGCACCCGGGTGGGGCTGATCCTGACACTTCCCTGACGTCAGCTGCTGCAGGGGACAGCTCCCCTGAAAGCCAGAGCCTGCACATGGGGACTCAGCGCTGGGGAAGGTCCCCTCCCGTCCCGAACGGGGGCACCAGGACTACGCAGAGCTGAGCCCCTCCCTCCCAGCCCAGCCGGCTCCATGGCACCAGTCTGTCTGAGAAGCTGAGCACTGACAAACTTAACTCTTCCCCGGTGATGGCAGCAATCTGTGAAGCCAATCACACTAAACTACTTCTACAGTTGATTGTAAACTTTGGTTTATTTTTATTTATTTTTTTTATTATTGAGTTCTCATGGTACAGCAAGCATGTCTAGGATGAGAGGGCAGTTGAAGAGGAGACGAACTGTCAGTCTGTCTTTAGTCTGGCATGGTGAGCCACCTGCTCGGTCAGGCCTGCTTTGATAGAGTTTTTTACAGACTGCCTCATATGATCCTCCATCAAATTATCACTCATGGGCTTCAACACCTGTGGAATGAGAAATGTGCAAAAGAAACAAGAAAATGAGGTAACCAAGGAAAATAAGATATAAAATCATACAAAAGAGATGAGACTTGAAATCATGAAAAAACTTAGAATGATGAAGTCTGACACAAAGTGGCATGAACTGAAAGAGAAATGAATTTTGCTTCTAGAGTAATGAGGTTAAAGCAGTCACATGCTATGGACACAAGTGATACCCCTCCTACAAAGCAGTATTTCACTGAATTCAAACCACTTTACAGTTCCTAGAAGATGGATGTGCAATTCCATACCCCATATGCAGCATCAGTCTGGTATGGTTACAGCATTTATGCAGACCGGCCCAGACGGTCCAGCTTATTGTCCTATATGTTTAAGTGTGAACACTTCAGATACAGAAAGAAAGTTAAAAATACTGGCTAGTTTTTCTTCTTGTTATTGTTGGATGAGAGTCGCTGCCGCGGCACTGATGTAAGAGCACGACGAACCGTTCGGCGTCTAAGGACTTCAAAGAGTTTGGAAAACACCTAAAACACGAATTCAGTGTTAGGGAAAACGGCTCTCACAACACAGCAGAAACTCAATCAAGCCCAGAGAAAAAAAAACAAACAACCTGATTGCCAGTAACTTCTCACCTTCCTGGGATTCCTCTGAAGCAAGGAGGGAAAAGAAAGGCAGAGATTCAGAAAAATCAACAGCAAGAATGAGTACTTAATCAGAGTGACTCAGACAGGACCTGCAGTGCTTTGCATATTACTGGTGATGTGCAGCTCTAACAGCAACACTGCTGAGGTCTTTGGGAGACCACCTTCCTCCAGCCCACAAGTGGCAAGCTCCTGCCACTCCTGCCAGCATAAGCCAGGGAAGGCAGCAGCCAAACCAAGCCTTGTGTGCTTGGGTTATCCTGCAGCAGCAGCTCCAGTAGTACCAGACAGCAGCAATTTTAATCACTAGTGAGTGGTGCTAACTCAAGGTTTAGTTACTCATTTATTTACTGATGCTCATTTCCCTATTTTATAAAAACACTTTTTCTGCTCCAGTGTAACCCAAAACCTGACTGGGACCTTCAGCAGGTTGCTCAGATAGGCCTAGTGTACCAGTGCCTAGGATACCTAGGACAAGCCTTGAACACAGAATTTTCCAGCTGTGGAAGCAAGCACCTGTGCAGAAGGCTCCACTTAGTTACCTGCTCATGTCTCACAGGACACACTTTAATGTCACCCTGGATAAGCTCAGTGCACCCTTTATTTCCAGTAACAACAGCAGGAAAGTGTTTCCCTTCTGCTGGCACTGGACAGAGCTACTCAGAATGCTCCAAAAACTGCTGGTCAGGAATTCTCTACATTGGCCTTACTGGCACAGCTGTGTCAACTGAGTTCAGGCAGCAAAATCTCTATGCACAAAGTCTTCTCCTCCAGCTCTGTTGTCCTTACACTCACATCTCTTCTTTCAGGAATTTTTTGAGTATTCCTTGCAAACAGCAGTTGCACGCACTGAAGCTGTCACAGACAGCACAAGTCTCCCTGATGGACGAAACCTGCTGTGCACCCTCTGGTAGCAGCTGCTGAAAGCCATCACCCAGCCAGTTCTCTCCAAGGACTGATCAATTCCTTGCTCTGAATAAGGAAAAAGAGTTTTGAAGAGTCCTCTCCACTCTTTACCATCAAAGCACTTACTAAGTAACCTTCTGTACCTTAAGCAGCACTTCTTTGATAACATCCTAAGCTTATTTAACATTCCTTGTGTGCAGCATCTGTTCCTGAAGAGAGCAGTCACACTACTGAGCAGATTTTCCCTTTGGCAGCACTAGCATTCTCTGTTAGGTCTAGACCAGCTTTTCCCTCTCAGCACTGAACAGAAACTGTTTGATTCGTCTGCTCAAGACAGCAAGATTTTGCAATAAAAAGAGATACCAACCTGTTCCCATATAGCTTCAGCGATCTGATCAATGGCTGTTCCAACTTCTCTGAATTCCCCAGAGTACTTAACGTATGCCCAAGTACAAAACGATATAAGAGCCATCCCCAGCACGAGATTACACAGGGCAGCTATGGAGTTCATGCCAAGGAACCCAGTCAGTCCTGAGATTATGTACATGGCAAACATGACTGCAAATAGAGTGGCAGGGGTGCGAGCAGCATAGAAGATGTTTTTGCCATCGTTGTGCTTCACAAAGTTTGCATAGATCTCCTCGATTTCCACCTCGAGTTGCTCCTGGTAGCGCCGGCAGAACTCCTCCCCTCCCATCTTCTTGACGGCGCGGAACTGCCGGACGGCGCTGTCGCGGCACTCCTGGTGCTGCCGCTCCAGGTCCGACGGGGCCATGTACGGCTTGTCTCCCCCGCACACCTGTGGAGAGCCAGACACCTGGGATCACCCCGGGCACTCTGGGCACAGACAGCACCTGCCCCTGCCTGCCCCCGGCCCTGGGAAGCGGCCAGTGGTGTTTTGGGTCATGGCATGCAGGAGCCTCACCTGTGCAACCACACACAGACCCACAGCGCAGCACTCGACTCACACTTCCACTCTCCAGGCAAGCCCAGAGGGACAGCACAACAGCCACGTGCACATCCCTGCTGTTCCCCAGCATGCAGTCCTCCACATCCACCAGAACTCCCTGGAAAATGCCTACCAGTCTCATCCTTCAGAACAGCTCTTTCACACGCCCTGAGCATGTTTAACACCAGGAGCTACTGAGGGGTCAAGAGGCCATCGCACAAATAACTGCCACTGTTTTCTTATACCCTGTGACACTGCACCTGTTGTTCCTTACATTTCAGGTCATTAGGGGGACAGCATTCTGGTTATGCACACTCAACAAAGGAGGGCTTTGGTTCATGAGGAGAACTCAAAAGCTTCAGCAAAAACTACCTTTACATAACCAAGTTTTAAATCCAAAGAGTTCCCACTTCTGTTCTTAAAAATAGAAGTTTCAGAGCTGTGTCAGATCAAGAACATCATATGAGACATCTGGATAAAAAACTATTCCATAATTTCTGCATATCTCTACAGTGATATAAAAATATACAGTACTGGGGAACATTACTATGGAAACAAAGTCTGTTTAAAAGAACACCTGTTTCTGTTTATTCCCTGCTCCAAGTTAGAAACCTTGCAGCTACAGTAACTCAACAACCACTGAAGATTCAAGTTTGGAAGGCAGACTTGGCAGTTATTGTAAACAACACATTTACTATTTCAAGACATTTTCCAAAATGGAAATAGAGGAGTTCCCTTAAACCAGCAGAACATTCTCCAAACAGCCTGCTAACAACTGCCTTGTGTGCCACTAGCACTAGGTCTTAGTTTAATTTCAAAACAGCTACTTCAGCAATTAAGACCACAATTAGCCTAATTAATGGGGAGCTATGTTTGCAGCATGTTCTCACACCTACTGGTCTTTCTGGTTGTACAGCTTCACAATAAGCACAGTCCTGTTAAACTTTACAAGACATGTAATGATTTTCAGAATTTCCTATGATAAATCCTTGCATACCACTACATTAAAGTATGAAATCCATCCAGCATTCAGCTTAGAATCATGTAAGATCACTATCTTCAAGGGAAGAAGCAAGTGGGAAATTACATACACAGGTTTTTCAAAGTAATTCTTGTATTCCAAGGCGTTTCTTTATATTTTTGAATCACTTAAATCCTTGCATTTTACAGCTAATGACTGGCCACAATTCAGAAGCATGAGACTACAGAACTAGAATTCCACCCCTGTGCAGCCCTGACACAACAAATGTCTGCTCACCTGCACGTGCATTTCATGTCACAGGATTTTGAGATGGCTGTCGAGAGCCCCAGAGGGAACTAACAGGTGGGAATCCTGCAAACACACCCATTTTCACACCTCCCCAGCTCAGAGTCCTGGCCCTGAGTTACCTTCCCCCACTGAAGTGCCCTCACACAGAGGACAACATGGCAGCTGAAGGCCTGTACTCGCATGCAGGTGTTTAGGAAAGGTTGTGCCATCATACCTGCTCCATGCCTTTGCTGTACAAGTCTTTTGCTCCTGCCACAGCAGCAAGATTGTTCGCCTCAGCTGTTGCCTAGAAAACATGGAGCATCCTGTGTCATTCACAGCATTCCCAGGTTTTACACAGCATTACACTCCAAACACAGCCCCAAAACCTCCAGAGCTCCTGATGGCCAGGAAAAGGCCACACAAAAATAAGTGAAGTTTAGCAATATACATTAAAACATATTGCTGCCTTTCTTCAGCTTTCTGGCACAGCTGCAAACAAACCTCAGCTTGCTTGTACAGGCTTTTCATCAGGGGCAATCTCTTCTGAATGCTCTACTGTTAACAACCACACAAGGGTCACTAAACTATTATATTTTATTCCTGGTACTGGATTACTTCCAGTACCTGAGAGGAAGGAAGGACGCTGGTATTATTTCTGCATTATAGATGTACAGTTTTGGTGTCAATCGTAGTTGTCATGTTTGTTAAGAATTCAAGACTTACTTTCCACCTGTGTCATGTCAGGGACAATTGCTGTAGTTAAAGCTGCAAGATGTCATTTTCTGGATCTCCCAGGCAAACAGCAAGTTACAGGAAACCAATGCTTAGAGAGTAAAGCAGCTAAAAAACCCAACCAACCAGACAGTTCCCAGCTCCATTTGGTTGATGAAACTGAGGGAAAAGTACCCAACCATCACAGTTCAGTTGGCTTTCAAAGTACATAGATCCTTCAAGAACTACATCTGGGGGGGAGGCTTCAGGCTCAGAGCAGTCATGATTTCAGTTGCAAAGAACTTATAAACTACACATCATCTAATCACATTATCTGAAAGAAAATAAAATACCTGCAGCATAGATTTCGGATGAGGTAGCTCCTCTCCTTGATAGATTTTAATGTAAGCCTAAATGGGAGGGAAAAAAAAGTTTACTTTTCTAAACATTTATGTTTCAGGAGAATAAGAAATGAGGGATGATACAAAGAGAGAGCTCAGATTATTTCTCTGAAATAGTGCTAAACACTAAATTATGCAATTTTCTTCACAGAAGTCTGGCTTTTTTTTCTCCTTCCTATGCCTAAGACTGGGGCCCAGCAGGGCAGCAGAGCACCCTGAGGAGACATCACCAGTGTCTCAAGACATGACAGGTTTTGACAGCAGGTTTCTACTCCCTCAGATGCATAAGGTCTTTGCTAAACAGGGAATCTTCACCCCAACAAAAGAGTGGAGATGATTATCCCAGCCTTTCTGGCAAGAGGTCTGCCCAAACTTACCCCAGTGCTGGCAGAACCAGTACTTACATTGCCCCACATGCCTTGATCTACTCAAGTGGAGGAGGAAAAAACCAGATCAAGGCAATTAATGCAGAGAGAGCTGAGCAGACCAAACACTTCCAGAAGCTAAGCAGGCAGCCTACCCCTCTGTGCCCCACCCCACTTATCCTCAGGTGTCTTTCCTTTCCCCAGGGTTTCAGGGGGCTGGAAGGGAACACACACTTCATTTCTTGTCCAGCCCTCAAGCTGGCCCATGGCACGCTCCTGGGGACAGGTAAGTGGGGCACAGCAGGCAGCAGCAGCCATTCCAGTGCTTTGGACAAGCTGTGCAAGCTGCACCAGCAGGGCCCCCTCAGCCCCTGAGGGGTCTGTCCTCACTCTCTTCACACCCTGCTGCCCTGGGGCCTGAGGGGCTTCTGCTCCAAGGGAGGAGAGAACAAGGTTATCAGGGTCCCCATGCACTCAGTGCTCCAGGTTGCAGAACAACCTACAAAAACATACAGAGTTATACAGGACTGCATTCCCCTGACACCCTCCTTGCCTCTGTAGCTATTTCCTCCAAGTAAAAGCCCCACAGTTTCCAACTCAGGCCTCACAATCTCAGCTTCAGATGCACAGTCCCAAGGGAGCAGTCCTCCTTAGTTACATAAGCATGGCATTTCTGCAGCACCCACAGCACTGCCCCCCGACTGGATACAGGATGGGAATCAGCTTCCCAGTAGAGGTTTTACACTTGGGTTTTTAGGGTGCAGTCCTTTCTAAACTGCTGCTGAACATGCACTCCCTGCACTGTACCTGAGTGGGTCCGACTAGAGAAAAATTGGAGCTAAAAGCAATGTGCAACCATGTAAACAGAAACTGAACCTCTAAGCTCCTATGTTGATTTTACGCTTGTCAGAACAGCCACCACTTCTGCATCCCACACCTGGTATTTCCTTTAAAAGTTACTTTGTTTTACAAGTGAAGTTAAATGAGCTCTGGTCTCAAATTCCTTTCCTGCATAGTTCGTTTCTTAACATCAGCCTAACTTTTCTACCCCAAAAGCAGCAATGCAAAATTCCTGTCTTTAGGAGACAGTGGCATCATTCTTACCAAGCCAACTGTCTAAGTCATTCCAATTAAAAAAGAAAAAAAAAAAAGCAACACACTAGACCAATCCCTGGTGATGTAGAGATTATGTTATCACATTTCTGCTGGTGTCACCATGATACCAAAAAAGCTCAAGACTAACAGCTGTGAGTATCACACATAAATATTCCAGAGCACAGTGGTGTAACACATGCAAGTGTTTAGAACACACCTTCCTTGCATGTTAAAAATCCAGAGGGGAGTATCTGAAATTTTCATTGCATACCTAGCAGCTTAAGACCTGTTTTTCTATCTGTAAAAAATGACATGAGAGCTACTTTAATTCAAAATAAACAAAACAAAAAACTCAACTGGGGTTTCCAAGTAGGAAAAAATTACCTAATAAAGCTTGAGCTATTTCAGGCTATTCACAGAGAGGAAAGTAAAAGCCACCAACCCACAAATTCTGATAACAGTAGCTTGCAAAGAGCTGTACTGATAGAAAGTAGTGTGCCAGTTCTGGAAAGTCAGAGTAATGAAATGAAAATAAAGTGAGCTGATCAGCGAGTGTCAGCCTAGATATCTTATCTTCTCTGGGAACAACATGACCTAAAATTAGAATACTGTCTTTTAAGCTATTAACAGAAATAATTAGTATGAGTTTGCTTACCTTGAAGTATTCTACAAGATCTCTACAGGTCACCTTGGATCCACTAATCTCTTTTTCTACCAAGTTTTCAGGGGCAAGCAGTAACGGTACCAAATTCCGCAGCTCATTCTTAAAATCCTCATCTATATCTAGTAAAATTCAATCAATTTCAGGAAAAAGTGGTTAGTTTTCAGCCTTGTATCTCCTAAAGGAACACTGATAGCCCACAATCCTTTTAAATCCACAGCATCACAACTCTGAACTGCATTTTTAAGGTATTTAAAGGCTTACATACATAATATAGCTTTAGTAAATTCTACCTACTCTTAATCTACCAATCTTAACTCCAGACTGGGAGAACAAGGTTCCACTGTCCTTTCAGTATTTTAAGTGCATTTCCTCAATGACACCAATGCACAGTGACCCCAGAGGTGTGTGCCCCCAGCACAGCAGGGCTGGCACCCCACCACTGCAACTCACTTTTACAGCCTTTGCCACTCTGATGCATTCCCTGCGTTGCAGGAATCCTGACTGCCTCCCACTCTGCAGCAGCAGAGCCCTGTGCCTTTTATTTCAGCCATTGCACAGCTGACCTGTGGCTCAGCAACTTCTCAGAGAAAAGCCTTTCCAGAAAGCAAAGTCTTTAATCTTGGGAATTCTGCACCCTGGAGACCTCAGTTATCTTTGGAATCTCTATTTAATGACCTTTAAGCATGTCTCAAGTTATCAGATTACAATGAACAGCTAGACACAAAGATATCCATTCCCTCTGCCTGCTTAATTCCTCTACTTTTAAACCACTAAAAAGAGCACACAATGCACAGCTCTACATTCTGCAGTTTCACCTTTTAGCCTTATATTTTCCAGTCAGGCATTTCAATAGCTAACCATTACAGTGCTTAACTTCCATCATAAAAGAAAACAAACTCAGTGATCTCAATCAAGAAGCACAAAATGAAAAGCTTCCTACCATTCAATCTCCCATCAAAATTTGGATTTGTGGCAACTTTAAGACCAGGGTGGGGCAACAGGAAACACCCAAGATTACTGAAACAGGAGTGAATATGCTTCCTTACATTCTGTAGCTCTTCATGTTGGTTTTGCTTTACCTGAAGGAAAAAAAAAGGCAGTAAGAACTGCTACCAGTTTTACTGCAATCAAGATTACCCATCATCTTAAAAGCAGTAAGAGCACAAAAGTTGTGTTTAAGCTTTTATTCCTGAATCTAATAATGTCAACTTTGCCTGTGAGTGGAAACACCACAAATGTATTTTATTAGCACAAGGAGCCAGCTCATGATGCATCACTGCCTTGACAGCAAGGTGTCACTTAGAAGATCAGAACAGAACTGCTGGAGATTACTTACCTGCAATCTTTTTTCTAGGAACTTTTTTCCTCCTTCCAAGCCATATGCATGTTCATAAGGATAACTCCAATCTCTAATTAAGAACATTAATGTCTGCAACAGGAAGAACAGCAGCAGTGAATGGTTTGCATCATTTCTAAGGTGGAAAATTCTATCACATGTGTGATTATTTTAAGTATTTGGCTACTCTAAAACTAAATATATTATAGATTACAAGCAAGGATGCTATATAAGTTTTTTTGCGTATTTGGCTGCTCTAAATGTAGCAGCCTTGTAGTTCTGTGGTGCAAGTGTTTGCTTATTTAAAAAACCAACTAAACAAAACACCCACCACCAAACAGGACCTTTTCCCAGGACCATCTACCACCAGCAAAGACCAACTGTATCTCAGAGTAATAAATAAGCAGATAGCACAAAATTTTTCTCCTTAACACCTGCACATCACTTGACATTTTGATTCCTTTTATGCCTTATCACTCAAGCACAAAGCTATACTTGCCCAAAATGTGATCCTCTTCAGCATTTTTCCATTGGTATTTTGCAAAGCCATGTGGCAATAGTGAAGGAAAATTAGTCCTGCAAAGAACTGGTTACCTTCAGCCCAACTAATTTATCTTCAGAAATTATCCTGAGCTCATTTTCTACACATTCAACTGCTTAAATCCATTTAACACATAGTTACCTGAAACGGCTTTTGGTAAATTTCTTCCATAGCTAGTCTTCCATACTCTGTAAACAACTGAGAGAAAGAGTAGTGTAAGGGTGTGCCACGCAGAAAAGACATTTTTCTGCTGTGAAATATTCTACTATGCCACTAAAAAATAAAAGCATTCAATCTTATATCTTACTATAGGTTTCAATCTCAAATCTTACTATAGGTTGAGAATGGCAAACAAACCTCAATAATGAGTATAGCAACCCTCAGTAAGATTCAGGTAGGAGACATGATTCCCACAGGCTTCACAGTGCCATTCCTGAACTGTCAACACACTGCAGTTTGAAGTGGGTGGCTTGTGGGCTATTCTCAGAGAAAAGCTGGCTGCACTTCTCACCAAGCCAGCTTCCAGCATTGCTTCCCAGGCTAAGGAGGTAAGCCTGTCTAACATTTGCCCCTTACTTCCCACAAAAGGTTTATTCCTGGAAATCCCAGGGAACTTGGCTCTAGCCAATATAGCAGACATTTAAAGACAAGCCAAGTTCAGCAGCTTCTCAGATCTCTGCTTCAGCCCATGACATTAACTAATAGTTGTTCCTTCCCTCCAGTATAAAGGCAAGTATCAGCTGCCTTCCTCATCTTTAACAGCAGCAGCATTCCCTGCTGGCCTGAGCAGGCCAAACCACCCCCAGGAACAGGAATTAGGGACTGTGCTGGCTGGTGCAGCACAGCTCAATACTGGCAGGGGTTGATCTGTGCCAGCCTCCTCACAGATACTGGAATTTGAGATGATGGAAGCACACCAGAATTCTCCAGGACCAGGCAATCATTATTCTGCATTAAACTGACTCCTGGAGTGTCTCAGGTAAATTATGGCTCAAAGGACAGCTCTGGTGCTGATCACAAGAGCACCTGGGAACTTACAAGACTAATTTAACACAGCTTAACTTCCAAGCCCTTGCCACCCTGAGCAAAAGCAGCTATGAAGTGACCAAGCACCCACAAGGGTCTGGTTTCTTTGACCCGAGCTCTTTACCTCATTCACTTCCCTGCTAAATGACTAACAGTATTTCACAGTTACATAAATTCCTGTTAAAACAGAAATTCAGAGTTTCCTTCCCTCAGACCATGATTCCCTGCTGCAACTTTAAATGCATGGGTGTCCCCTACCCAGTGCTTGTATTTATCATCCTTCTCTTCCCTTCCTTCCCTCAAATCTCACCCTCCAGTAGAACAGAGATTGTTTTATTCAGATTACACTGAGGCTGTTAAAGGACCAAAGTCTCAAAGCAAGCCTGGCTTTCAAATAATTATCTACAGATTTTTTTTGTTTTCAGTGCTTGGTTGGGTTTTTTAGGAGTGTGGGGGGTATTGGCCCAGTGATACAACTCTGTTAACTGACAACAGCTTCATAAGACTACTTTTAGTTAGTGCTCTCCTACTTCCAGCATTGGCAGCCAGTCTGGTGTAGCACTGAAGACACACAGAACAGGTTTAAGCTGTGACAAGGTCATGGCCTTTGGCATTTGGTAATACACAAGGTATTCTCTCAAGCTACAGGTTTTAAGTTAAGGAGATAAAACTCTTGCAGCGTTCACATGAAGCCATAATTCAGTGGCCTTTGACCACAATGCTTCATTAGAGGATAAAAACCCCATGGTGAAGAGAAGACACATTCTCCTGCTTTAATTTCTAAACAGAAATAAAACTGCAGAAGGTTCTCAGCTGAAAAAACAGAGGTGGCTTCTGGGCAGAAGACTCTTTCTGGCCTGACCCAAACTCTAATTGAAATAACATCCATTTTCCTAGTTTAGGAAAAAACGTGAAACACTGGAATTTCAACATTAAGTATTTTCATAAATCCTTTTCCTTTCTCATTTTTTCAGGAATTTCAGAACTTGCAATACAGAGAACAGATTTTTAAAGAATCAGCCCGATTAGAAGCCTGTACTGTTTTACCTCAACATTGGCACAGTAGAAGCATTATGGAGTTGATGAAAACAGAGTTTTTACAGACTGTACCAGTTTTAGTATCAGGTCAAATTCAGTGTTTTACATGAAGCAGCAAACAGCTCCCAAGTCAGTTACATGAATAATAACTTCTAGAACATTGTCAAGACTAGCAGTTCAGCAGCAGTTTAACATAAATTCACCATATTCTTACCTGCAAATGTTGAAGGTCATCTTCCTGAATATTCTGAGACAAGTTGTATACCTGCAAGAGACAGTCAGAGAATTAGTGTCACATGAAACCATTCCCTTCCATTCATATAGTCTCTTCCACACACTGAGTATTTCTGCTCCCTCCAGAAAAAGTCTAACTACCCAAAAGTCAGCAAGTAGAAAAGTGTCACAGAACACATCTCAAACAAAAGGCACCTCCCTATTCAAAAACGATGCACCAGAGCCAACTCCACAGGACAGAAGTAGTGTTCTACATACTCCTGTTCCTCCAGGTTGTGGCATGTCTGAAGAAAGTCACTTGTCACCCCTCAAAAACCTGCTTGCTTTTGGCACTTCTAAGGCACAAGCTTAGAAGTAGTTTGGAGTATAGCACGATTGTCAGAGTTTAACTGACCCTTTAACAGAAGCAGCAATTTTAAGTTTGGCTGATCACAGCATAATGTCACCCCAAAGTGTATCTACAGCCTTAAAAACTATTCTGTAACACATCTGTAAAGAAGCAGCTGTTACTTTGACATCCTGGGGGCAAAGGGGATTTCCCAGTTCTGTCAGCAATTTAACTCAGCCTGGCCTTGGACAGCCTTGATTCCACTGAGCAACTTGGGTAGTTTATGTTCTACACCGAAAATAAGACAAAGTACGGAATTTTCAATCAGAGTTGGAGGAAGATGTGCAGGTGAACTTTCCAAGCGTGGCTCAAGAGACACTCTTTGCATGTTCAGGACAGAGGGTTCTGCCATTATTTGCCAGCAGGGATATTCTCACCTGGACAGAGCTCGTCATGGTGCTCAGGGCAAAAACTGTTGCACAGTCTTTGATAGTGGATTGGCTATCAAAGGCACCTTGGGTATCCATGAGTAGTACAGCAACCTGCAGAGTTTGGAAGAACAGCAGCAGTTATCCAGAGGATGGACGCTCCCACACTGCAGGCACTGGGGTAAGCTCTGTTTCCAGCAGAGCCAGCCTCTGCCCCATGGCTGCTGCTGAAAGCTCAGCCAGCTCCCTGCACGCGTGGCTGCACACTCCCACACCTGGGTAAGCAGCAGCCAGAGGGCCCTGCCACCAGCCTCAAGCCCCTGGCCTTGCCTGGCTACCTTCTCCCAGAGAAACAGCCCTCCTTGGCTAGTGGGGGTGCTGTGCAGAGTAACTGACAGCTCTCCTCCACTGCAAGAGCAGCAGCCTCACCCGCAGGTCCAGCACACTTCATTACAGCTAAGAGTAAGATGGTTACTTGTAAATATATGTATCTTAAAATAATTATTTTCAGCAGAAAACAATATAATTGATACTGTCTGCTGGAATGACAAGGAAGGAAGTGATATTAACTAAAGAAGTTTATCAGCCCAACTCCCATCTTTGGGATCTACTACACTTCCCTCCTCTTTCCCACTGATATGCAGGAACAAGTGACTGATTTGTTCCAAAGCATAAGCAGATTCACACAACTGGTTTTTAACCAGAGAAATGCTTGGTTAGCTGTGAAATTTGTTAAACACCACTAAGCCACTATTTTTAAAATCCATGTCACACAGATTGGGCATCAGATGTTTCCTTTGCAAATGCAAAGGGTATGAAATTTAGATAACCTAAAACTGGTGGTTCAGAACACAAGTAGTTCAAGAGCACCACCACTATTGTGGAATAAATATTTATTAATGACATTAACACTTCATTTCAGCATAAACACCTCCAAGTAAACTCTGCAGTTAAAATTACTTAAAGAGTTAAAAAAATAATAAAGCTAGTGCTTTTTTCCCCATCTGTTAGACTTAGTCCATTTTTATAGACTGCCTGTTAAAATTATATGGAAAGACCAGCTTCCAGACACTGAAGCACTTACAGCCATGCACTACGTTTCACTAGAACACAGCTAGAAGCTAGAACATATTCTCACCCTTCAAAGAACAGTGTGTGTTACAGGGCTTTTCCCCACAGCTTTTGTCTGTAGATGGTATTTATAGCCACTGCAGTTTTACAACATCCCCAGGATAACCCACCCATCAGCCTGGATGGGGTAGACTTTGATTCTTACAACCCAGCAGAAAAATTCAACAATAGTCTCATTCTGAGAGTACTTTGTTCTGGCAATCTCCATCCTTACACTGACACACAGTTTCCAGATATGTTACACAGCTACTCAGTGCAAAGGAGAGCAACCAATGTTCAAACAGCCACTGTGAAATCCATGACATTGAAAGTGTTCACAGAGGCAAAAATCATATTTAAGTTTTAGAATGACAAAAACAGTTTAGGCTGAAAAGGACCTCTAAAGATCATCTTGTTCCAACCCCTCTGCCAAAGGCAGGGACATCTTCCGCTAGACCAGGTTGCTTGGACCCCACTGAACCTGACCAGGAACACCTCCCAGATGGGGTATCCGCAGCCTCTCTGTTTTATTTTAAAAAACCTAAAAAACCCAACCAAGCCAAAAAACCTCACCATAAAACCAAACCAAAAAGCCTTCAACTCCTCCAAGGGAGACCTTGAGTAAATCAAGGTTAAGTCAAGCACTCACCTTTGTTCCGTTAGGTTTATCAATTACAAACACTTCACTCCAAATCTGAATGCCAGTGGTTTCCCGTTCACATCCACCTCTCCACGTAAACCCGGTCAATGGCTCGGTGTTTCCACCTATCCAGCAAGGAGAAGTCTACAAAACAAAAGGAAATCTTACGTAAAACCAAGGAGGAGATTTCTACTTTTTTTTTTAACATGCTATGTTTTAGCAGACTTCCACACTGTTATTACATTTTCCTCAGAGGCAGCTGACAACACTGCACAAAATATTAAAATACAATGCTACTCTGCTGTGTTTCAAGATCATCCACAAAGCAACGCCATGGCATTTCAGTGGCTGCACAACTTTTCAGTCACTGAAGTCAGTCAGTCACTTTTCAGCCACTGAAAAATGTGCACAGTTTTTGAGTCTCAAGCACTCAGAGGTATTGAGAACAGCACAGTTTTGTCCACCAGTTCCACCCTCACAGTTGAGAAAACTCTGCTCAAACACAACAGCAGATATTCCAGCTCAGGAACAGCTAAACCTCTGCAAGGGACAAAACACCTGATCTTAACTTAATCCTCTCCCTTCCCCCTCACTAACAGCTGGCTAAGCGTTTGAGTTCCTGCACTAACAGAAGCCAGTACCAGACTCCCAATGCCATCCTGCAGAAGCCAGAGAGAACAGACAAGCAGCAGAAGATTTACAATCTATACTTGCCAGTTACAGAGGAAAGGTCAGGTTGAGAGTTTGATACATGCCAACCAACCCACCCATATTAAAGTTGAGAAGCTATCCGAGAGGCGAGTACAGCTGGCAGCTAACATTCCTGGCTGATGGAATTGTAATGAGGTCTTCAAGGACAGGCAGTGCAGAGCAGCAGCTCAGCCACAAGAATCCAGCCATTGTATGAGCACATCTAACCCAGAAATGTAGTTCATGCACCGGCAAGTGAGGAGGATGAGCAGGCACCCCAAGGAAGTTTCACTTTGATAGGTTTTTCTGTAGCCCCCTCATCAGTTAAACTGTTGCCTGCCTGCCACTTCTTCCATGCAGGATTTCAGTGTACGTAAACCTTTCTTTCACAGGATGGAACACAGCAAGCTGGCACAAGAGACAATTAATGACTTTGCCTTCAGCTACCCAGAGTAGATTACCAGCCAGGAAAGAGTCCACTGAGCAGCTCAAAGTGGAGACTTCTCAATTCACTTCTGGGCTCTACCGTGCTGACTCCACACTGGCAGTTTTCAGATAACGGCTCAAGACATTTCTTCACATTTCAGAACACAGCACGAGTACCCAGGGACTGTACAGAATAAAAATACTTGAAACAACTAAGTGAAACCGCTTATTTCCAGAGGGGGATGGGAAAGAAACCCGCACACCTTCCTCATGCCTAGCAGCCTCCAGGCAATCCAGCAGCTCTGCACCAGCATTCTCCCAAATGCTAACAGTGCACCACTCAACTCTTCTACTTGGATCAGACAAAGGTGAGATAAGCAGATAAAAATTCAGAAAATGGACACAGGTATGCAAGTAAAGAGTTCTACAGGTACTTTACAGGTAAGTTGTTGTGTTTGGTTGTTTGGGTTTTTTTTTTTTCCCTTTCATTTGTTTATTTTGATAGGCACATACACCTCTATCAGAGACACTAAGCAAAACCTGAACAGCTTTTCCCTGTAGTTTTTTTATCCCAGAAGATGCTTATGGTTCCAGACCACTCCAGAAATGAAACCTCCAAGCCTGCTTTGTGCTGCAGCACAGTTTGGCAGTGCTGTATCATATTATTCCCATTTGTAACAAATCAGATCAAAACTACATGAACAGTTTGACAAGTCCCTCAATGAGCACTAGATATGACCTCATTTGATTTCACACGTGATTTGCATCACAGGAGACTCTGGTGTTTTAACAGGCACAACTTCACCTGAAGTTGCTTCATCTTACGGATGATGTACTTAAGCCTGCCTCTGGCTGACCTCTGCATCACTTTGAAACACTCCTAGCTTGTTACCTACATCTTTCCTTAGCTAAAGCTCAGTGTTTTAAGTCTCCATCCACCAAATTGGCTTGAAAGATATTCAGGAGATGGGAGAAGGAAAAAAAGGCTCCTACCTGAAATCAAGCTAGAAGTTGCTCTACGATTTTATTTCAGTCACCCAAAGGGTAATTTCTCTAACTTTACTCCACTCTAAGGAAAAGCCCAATGCAGCTTTATTTGCCTAGTGCATTAACACACAGTACACCCTGAGGATTAATTCAAACTGAGAAGGTGACACTCCTGTAAAAAAATAAGGTTTTACATCTGAATTTACAGGTGTTGCTGCACCCATCTCTTACCAAAGCTGAAGCCCACAGGATCCTCACAGCAGCTTGCTGAGTACACAACTGCTGCTGTTCCATTTCCAAAGAGCAATCATGACACTAAGGATCAGAGCTTGAAATGAGATGTCCACCTCCCTGAAAGCAGTGATCAACCTCTGCCATGCCAAAATCCTACCCGTGACTTCAGCTGGCACCAGCGAGATTTTTACAATGGCAACTTTCCACATGACCTCTGCCATCAGTTTAGGACAAGAAAATGAGATTCTGAAGTTTTTTTTGGCAAGTTTTTCATTATGCATATTAATGTCCACATAAAAGAACATCCCAAAATTGCTTGATTGGCATATGAACTGAATGCAGTTGCTTTAGTATTCTGTGCAATATTTAGTTCACAGAAAATACAGGCTTGCAATTGAGCCTGACTAAAGATGGAGGCTCAGACTAAGTACTATAAAACTATACCAAGATCTCTCCTCCTGTACTAAATTTGGATAAGCAGAGGATATCATCTGACTCCATACAACTCAAGAGTGCTCCAAAGAGGAGGTGTTGCATTTATCCTCCATCACCCCCAGTTCCATCAACCCTTTTGCAGCAGTTCTGATGCTTGTCAAACTCCTTCCTTAAGCCAATTTACGTCACTGAGCTGGCAGAAAAACAATTCAGCAAAGTGCAGTGTCTTCTGATGCATCCCTGAGTTGGATCAGCTCAACTAAGGGCCTGCAAGCATTTCAGCTTCAGAATGGAAATACCTGGCCAGAAGCAGCACATGGAGAGCAAGACCTCTCTGCTCTTGGTAAGAAACAGCTGTTAGAGTAGATGGCCAAGCTTCCTCTCACCTTCAGTCTAAGAGAAACAAATGCTGTTTTGAAGGACACTTGTAGAAAACTGACTGCACAATAAAGGAAACAGGCTCGATACACAAGGCTGAAACAGCATTTCAATCTGTTTTGCTATATTAACATTTGTTTTATTTCACCATCTAAAAATTAAGAGTATTTGTTTAAAGCCCAGCCCTTCTGTTTTCCAAAGGAACTTGCACTACCTCTACCCAGCCCAGATCTTGCTCAGATTGTTGTACGTAGGAGTTTGTGTTTTTCTTTGTTTGCAGGGATTGGTGGGGGTTTTATTGTTTGGTTAATTTTGAACACCATCCATATCAAATTAAACCTTTTTCCTCCCTAGGTTAAAAGAGTCTCAAGAAGTTAGGAGTACCAGCTTGCTACTCTGTATTCCTCCTACCCTATCCTCAAGGTCTTTCTTCCAGAGCTCTTGGAAAATGAGGGAGAGGAATTCAATAGCAGGCACCACCAGGATTGAGGGAAGTCTTCATTTGCCAACTATCAGCAGCTCTTCTGCTGTACTCCCATACTTCCTGTAACTGCAGGGCTCATCTTGATTTTCCCTCAAGCCAACTACCACAAAGTAACTCCAAAGAACAGTGAACAAAAAAAGGAACCAGTTCTGGGTTTCTAAGAGCTTCAACAAGCAACAAAACACTGGCCTGTCCATATTCACAACACAGACGACACCCCACAGCCTGTGACAGGCAGATGTGTATGGTTCACAGAAGATCCTACTCCACCTTCTCCATATAAGCCAAGGGTTCAAAACAACACACTGCTAGCCAAAAGCTACAAACTAAAAGAAGAAATTAAATTTTGGATCAGGCATTAATCAATCAATAACTTAAAAGGATTTTAAATGTTCCTGGACTGCATTCAGAAATGCATTCCAAGCAGCAAACAGGAAACTTTCTCCTTATTGCTATACATCATATTTAGGCAAATTTAGCCCTCCAATAGCTATTTGGTTAGACTTTTATTTTTGCAACAATGGTCAAGTGAGTGTCATAGTATGATTTCAGGAGATAAAGCAAGGCTCCTCCAAGTCACCACCTGGAAAAGCCCTTCTCCAAAGCTCAATTGGAAGGCCATCACAACTCATCATTCAAGTTCTTCTTGTGTCCACTTACACTGGGACACCAATAAATTCCCTTGATAACTGCAAGATAGGGTACATTGGAAAACTGCCACTTAAATACCCTTCTTCACAGTGTAGAAGCAGAGTAGCTGACTTTCCCTCCCCCAATAGATCAGAAAATTTTGACCTGCTGTATTTATGGTCAAGTTAACAAACACAAAGAGAAATTACTAAAATAGCAAAGCACTTTCCTCCTGCAGGAAAACTCCAAACTACTCACCCTGTTATACATGTATCTAAGCATGAAGTCCAGCAGAAAGGATTTTCCTTTGCGGAAAGCTCCTGCTACAGACACAACTACTATGTTGAGATCTTTAATATGTTCCTGAAGCAAGATTTTTTCCAATGCAGATTCATCTAATTCGAAGTTGTGGTCATCTTCGTGAGCCAGGACGATCTGTATGGGGCGCGGCTTGTCCAGTTCCACCTCGTCCTCCGAGTCCGGCAGGGCGTCGTCCTCCTCTTCTTCATAAAGCTTACCTGCAAGTTCACAGGGACAGAGCACACTGGTAAGTCACAGCCCAGGGCAAAGCACACTGTTCTATTCACTGTGAAGCCCTGAGCTGGGCTTACATTTCCAGCAGCCAGGGTGATGTTCTTGGGAATGCCAAGAGGCCAACAGTAGCTCCCTGTCCATTTTCATCAGCTTTGTGTCTAGCCTATATTTCAGATCTTCTCTCTTTCAGATATTCTCTATGTATTAAGGAATCACAAAAAAAAACCAACCCTGATTTTCAGCTTCAAAACCCCTTTTAAAGGCATCTTAAGTCAAGGGCCTTTTATCTGGAAAAAAAATAGTTTCAAACAAGCTCCAATGAGGACCAAAAAAGGCCATTTTTATATCACCACCTTCTTGTTGTAAGGATGTCAGGGGAAATGAATGTTTTCTGTCAACAGGTCGGCTTGCCAACAGGTACAAGCAAGACCACGGATCTAGTACGGAAGCCCAGGATAACAAACACCAGATGAATAAACTCCTCTCCAATTTCAACACTGTTTCAAGTCTCAATACAGCACAGACTTTAGAACACCTATTCCCTGTTTGCAAGACAATAAACTACTTAACATGTGCATGCCCTAACACTTCTGGGATAAGAAAACAAAAAAACCATTCAAGTAGTTTCTGACTTCATATTCTTCCTACAAAGCACTACTAAGTAAGATTTAGTAACAGTAAGTATCAACTCTTTAAAAACAATTAAGAGACTAATACACAATACACAATTTAAGAATTAATACCCTTTCAGGATAAAACAGTAGCTGAAAAAACTGTAACTCAGATTAAAGTTACTAATGAATGACAAGGTAACACAGCCCTTCAGACACACACTATGCCAGTACCAATATTCTATCTTCCCAACTTCTAGAATTCAGGATTTAATTGGATTAGAGGCCCAAAAGAAACCAAAACTACCCTATCCAAGGTGAAATCTCCTCTCTTGTTCAGGCACCACAACACTCAAGTTTGCCCCAGAGCAGAAATCAACTCTACCATTCCTGACTCCACTTTTCCCAGCAAGCATCTGGAAAGCTTCTCTGTGCCTACAGAACTGCCTCCCACTCCCAGTTTACATTTTGCCATGTTCTACTGGAGCCCATGTGCACCAACCTGACCAAGGCACCTTCCTACCAGTTACTTATCTGGGATTATCACGTCTGATTTTCAGTACACTGTCCTTCTAGTCATGTTTCCATTTCCAGGACAAGGCAGCAGCCACCCCCAACCCTCTGATGCGTTGCTCACAGAGATGCTCCCTGTGGAAGCAGCCCACAAGAAGTGTTCTCCTGCAGGATGCATCCATGAGGCACCATAGAACACAGTTTCATTCATTCATGGCAGAGAACCTGCCAATGCTCACAGGACCTGCCAAGTCATTCCTGCCAGACTTTGCATGTGAGATACCATTCTCAGCAGAAGACTTATGAACAGGGCTCCAGTTTTGTGGATGTAATGAGACACTGTAGTTATTACCATGAATTGGAAAAACTGGTAACATAGTGACCCTGAAGCTTCTCCAGCAATCTTCTCCTTACCCAGCTCTGACAACACTTCATTTAATTGCAAAATGACAGAGAATGTTGCCACTTCCAAGTACCAAATCTCAAAGACCTCAAGCTGTAGCAGGATCCTCGTGCCAGTGCAGAGCACAGCCACACAAAACCTCTTCGGGCCAAGGAGATTTCAGAACAAACAAGTGGAATGGTCCTTTATCATTAGTTATTTATAAACAAGCAGATTCTCCCTATCACAAGGGGACAGTACTATCAAGAGCTTACACAAAATATGCCCATTAAAAGCTCACATCTTGTTAACAGCATTCTGTACCACTGAAGCTCATTAGCTCAGAGGGAACAGGAGAGAAGATTTATCCTAGACCCTACTCTACTCCCATGAGATTTCGCTTACCAGCAGAAATGGAACTCAAGTCCAGAGCACCAAGTTGGGTTTGTTTGGCTGGTTTGGGTCAAGTTGGTTTGCTGGCTTATTTTTTTCCTTTGACTAACCAGCCTAATATATCTAGAAGTTCCCAACCTACCTACAGAAAAGACCATCATGGCCATCAGTCAAGCACTTTAGAGGGTGGAGAACTACAGTGCTGACAGCTGTGAAAGCAACTTGATCCACCCAGCAGAGCTGGTTTGGTAACTTCATGTTGAGTGGCAGAGAACACCCCTCCCTTCAAGATTTTGAACTAGCTGGCAATTACCAGGACAGCCATTGCACAGGCCAAGCATGTTAACTACAGAACAAGTGCTACTGCTCGTCCCAGCAGCATGATCAGCATATGCCACCCTGTCAGGTGTGACAGGCAGATGTCACACCCTTTTGTGATCCTTTATCCTGCCTTGTGGCTGCTCACCCTGTCACTGGCTAGTCACTGTCTCAGGCAGCACTTAGGAAGCCTTTCTACAAGGCTTCAGTATCATGGGCAGAAAGGTCACTTTACACTTCCAGGAATTACGTTCAGTGCAGTCTCTGGAAACAAAGGTCAGGACAAGAAGCGCCCCCCTTCAAAAAAAGTCCAGTTTTCCACAAGAGCACTGCAAAAGTTCTCCAAGTAGTTCATAACAAACATGCTGACAGCACTGTCAGGTCAACTCAGGCCAGAAGTTTATGCAATTCAGAACTCAAAGCCTTGTCACTTGGCTGTCTGTCCCCCATTCCTCACCGGCCCCAGCACAGTCACAACATACTACTTAAAACTCAGAATTTAAGCTGATTTGTTCTAAATCCCACAGACTGCTCTAGGTTCTTGCAATAGTCCAGCCCCAGCAAATCAAGCATAAAAGAGATGAGTACTAACTTCAGAGGTGGCATTCACAGAATGGCCACTTCTACACTGACTTCTACTACTACACTGCTTCTACATCCTAGCCAGCTGGACAGTACTTTGGACTTGCAGCATCCCTTTACAGGTCTCCATGACAGTACATTTCAGTACTGCTACAGAGGCAACCAAAACAACAGACTTTTGTTGGTTTTGGGGTTTTGTTTGTTTTTTATAGTACATTTTAACACTTAGCTAAGCCCAGTTTCATCCCAGTAATGGAGTTCCAACCCAACACATTCACACAGGGAGTGGCTGTTTCAGAGGAATGTTCCATGTTCTGCATACACAACAGAGAGGCAATGCTGCCTCCTGCCACAGGATTAAAGACTGGTAGATTCACCCAACTCATTCACGGGGTTGATCACTCTGCTGTTGGAAATTCCCACGTGCACAAAAGATCTGAACCTCAGGCTTTTAGTACATACATAAGAGCTCTCATCTGTCAAACCATATGGCACTAGAACTTGTAACACAGTGCTGCAGGCCCAGAAAGTCACAGCTATATTTTTCTTTTTTCAAGATGTTGGCCTGACCCTTGAAGTTTCTGTAGTACTGAACTAACAGACTCCAGACTAAGGTCATATCTGCTGCTCTGTCTGGAGCTGATGCAAAAAGAACATCAACTGGACTTGCCCCTGCAGTCTGCCACCCACTCACACCCATTACTGTGCCTGCTCACCAATCAGTCCCTACATGACTGACAGGATCACTTCCTAACCCAGGTCAAACAGGCTGGGAGACACAAGAGAAGCAACACTGTGCAGCAAGACACAGAAGCAGACAGATTTGAATGGGAGCAAATGCAGCCATGGGAAGATACTACCACTCAGTTTCCCTATAAGCTCCTCACTCCCCTCAGTAACAACTACAGCACGACTGCTACTTATTCTCACCAGCTAAGTACCCAGAACAAGCACCATTTGTTGAAATACTAAGCCAGATTTTGAGAACAGTAGCTTCTTGTGTATGCAGACAGTATTTCCACTGAACAAACCCCACTAAATAACCCATTTCTTAAAGCATGAGGTAAAATGAAAAGCTAATTCCTGCTTCCCCTAAATACACAGCCAGCAGCTGATGACCTACTTGTCCTGCAGTGTTAGAACACGAGAGTGGAAACACTCAGGCACCTGCATGCTATGAAAATAAGAGACAGCCTGCTTTAAATGCAAGTTCTTCCCTTTAAGTACATTAATCGACAGAAAATATGAACAGTTACCCTTAAATTTCAACCTAAATGCAGCCTGAACTCTTTGAACACATTATCCACATCTTTTAATTAAAAAAACCCCACATACTAATTGCCAAATTCAGTTAGTTTTAGATACAGTAAAGGTTTTTGATCAACAAACACTGAATCACAATTAGTAACTGCTTCTGCAGACAGTGAGTTGAACACAACTGCCCACAAATGCAGCAGAACATTAAAATATTTTAAATCCCATTTGCTTTTTAGTTTTAAGTCACTTTCATTAGCGTAGCTGCCCCTCATCAGTACTTCCATTTGCCCTACCACAAGGAGTTTAAAGACTATAAAGCCGTAAATCTTCCAGCTGGTAGTCTTAATATCTTGTTTGCACAGAAACCTGCACTTTGCTAAAGTCAACTTCAAATCAAGGCTTCCAGCACCCCTAGACACGTCAGCTTTCAGAATCCCTGAACTATTTTTCCCTGGTGCTCTACAGCACCGCACATTTGCCTCTACACAACAGCAGCTCAAGTCCCGTTTACATTTCGATACAGATGCTTGACAGGCTCCCCCACCATCACCTCAACAGTGAAAAGCAAACTGAAGTGAGCTACACTAAGCTCAAGCCATCTTGCTTGAAATTTTGTTCAACCTCCACACACTGAGGGAGTTCATGGCTTGAATCAAAAGCTTAAAATAATTTATCATGAGGAAACTGCTGCACTGCATTTCAATGTAAGGCATCCTCTCAGTGCTTCATGTAGGAAATTTTCCTTGGAGAGAAGGGAGACAAACTGCTTAAACATTTCTTGTTTTGGTGTAGTGAACGAAGGAAAGTGTAGGCATGTGTGAAGTGAGTTCCAGAGCACAGAAAGAAAATATGTTAACCTTCAAACCTTATTTGGACACATCTTCTGGGGGGGAAAAAAAAATCACTAGATGTAAGCCACAAAACTGTCCTCCCCTTTTTCCAGCAGTCCTACTCCATGCAATAAACTCACACGAAACTCTGGGGCTGCCACAGACCTTAATGCATCACTGCTTTCCTATTGCTGACTAGGAAATAGTGCCAAGTAGCTCATTTTAAGGCCAGAAATAATTAAATGTTTTGAATATTTCAGCTATAAATAGGACTGATGAGCTAAGTTCCAAAGACTTGTTTGGAGATCCAATAAGACCAATAGAGGAGTAGGGGCAGGGTAGAGGGGGAATGAAACATTTAACTCTCTGTGCTCCTTCAGGGCAATGGGATGTTAAAGGGACACATCCAGAACTGTTACATAAACCGTGAGCTGAAGTGAGAAGCACCTGGAGCTACAATTCTGCCAAGGAAGGGGAAAAAGAAGATATTCTGATGACCTAGATACCTCTGAAGCACCACAACTAACCAAACAATAGGCTTGTCTACTCCTAAGTGCCTTAAATTGCTTCTCTGCTGA
Organism: Leptocoma aspasia; assembly: GCA_013399835.1. NCBI lineage: Eukaryota > Metazoa > Chordata > Aves > Passeriformes > Nectariniidae > Leptocoma > Leptocoma aspasia. The sequence continues at coordinate 50,137 of VXAX01007160.1, forward strand.
ATGGTCGGCATGCATGCAGGAGCAGACAGCTCTCCCCTGCACAAAATACTGATAAGCTGGCATTTTGTGTTCTCCCATCATGGGGACAAAAAAGTGAGAGGGAAACTTCATATAATGAAAATGTGTAACAAAAAACAGTCAACCCTCAAATTCAGCTCTTCTCAATCAATACAAGTAAGAGAATGCCAATAAGCAGAGACCAAGAAGCAGTACAAACCCAGTAAGTTAAAAAAAATATATAAAAGGACTGCTTTTTAGAACGCACATTATGAACTCAGTAAGAAATATGTTTCTCCATAGCTACAAGAAAAATCGTGCAGGGTAAGGACAGTGGCAAAGCATGCTTCTCATCCTTCTTCCCCTCTGCCCAAAAATCACAGCTATTAATAGCACACTCACTGAAGGACCTAACAGGATCTCTACCCACAGTAAGATCCACCAGTATTTTCCCGGCCCCCTCAAAGAAAGCTGTATTAAAACACTAAGGGCAGATTAAAACATGAAAAGGCCTCTTGCTCACTTTTTCTCCCCTTTCTTACCCATCACGCAGGCTCTTGAGGATGGGAATAAGAGCACTCCAGATCTGACAATGCCCTAGTTCATAATGAACTCTGGAAATGGCAAGTGACAGCTCCTCAGGAACACTGAAAGCTAACTGGATCCTTGCAGGCCACACACATTTAAACGAGGCAGACTTCTGCTTGTATTTCAGAGTGATTTTATTTAAGCTTCACTCAAGAAGCCAGTATTTTCTAATTGGCTTAGGCCATAACTGTGTTTTATGTACCTCGTATGTATCCTCATGTCAACAGCCAGTAATTTAAACAATGAGCAGCTAACTTAAATTGGTATTTTGAGCGTGAATAGGGAGAAAAGAACAAAGTGAGAGATGCCAACTGCAATTACCCCAGGTTTGCTGTTTAGATTGCCAGTCAGAGGTGGTTTAGTTCCCGGGATGCACCTGCAGCACGGGCAGAGGAGCCCAGCAGAAAGCAAAGGGAGCGCTTCCCGTGGCTGTACAGGAAGGTGTGCCAAAGGGTCAGGTTTCCTCTCATTCCCAGGATAAACAAGTTGTCAGTCACCAACACCAATGGAAGGAAATGCAGTAAGCCAACGAGGCTCGAACTTCTCATTTTTGCTTTTAGCAAGCTGAATGGCAGCAACAGCGTGGCCAGCAGGATGGGGGTGGGGATCACCCTGCTGCACGCAGCGCTGGTACCCTACACCTCAAGTGCTGGGCCCAGCTTTGAGCCCCTCCCTGCAAGGAAGGCCCTGAGGGGCTGGTGAAGGGTCTGCAGCACAACCCTCACCAGGAGCAGCCGGGGGAGCTCAGCCTGGAGAAAAGGAGGCTCGGGGTGACCTCAGCACTCTACAACTCCCTGAAAGGAGGCTGTGGTGAGGTCTCTTCTCGCAGGTAACAAGTGACAAGATGAGAAGAAATGGCCTCAAATGGCACCAGGGAAGGTTTAGGTTGGATATTAGGAAACATTTCTTCATGGGAAGGGTGGTCAGGCATTGGAACAGGCTGGCCTAGGAAGTGGTGCAATCACCATACCTGGAAGTGTTCAAAAAACAAGTGGATGTGGCACTTGGGGACATGCTGTAAGAGGTGAACACAGCAGCACCAGGATAACAGCTGGACTCTGATCTTAGAGGTATTTTCCAACCTTAGCAGTTCAATGAGGCTGCCAACCAAAAGGGATCTTTCAGCCCGACCTCAGTTCACATTCAGCTTCCCATCTCTTTCATTTCCTGCAGCTAAGAGACCCTTCCAGCCAGTTTTTCCAGCACTCAACTACAGATTTCTACATTTCATTTCAATGAATAAAGGGCAGTACAGAGAGAGTGCAGATTTCTTTTAAAAACTGTCTTCTCTAGATCACACAGTTTGCAAAACTGATACAGTAACTACCTGCAGACAACTCCATGGAGTATTTCAGTTTCTTCTCCTGCTCCCTTCTTAACTGTTCTTAACCTGGTAGGGTCACTGACACCCACCAGATGAAAGGGAAGCATAACAGGGGAAACACAACATGCATCAACAAAACTAACACCCAGATCAACAATGTGAATCAAAACAGGAAAGAAGTTCCACACAAGGCACAGTTAAAGAGAATTGAAACAAAACGGAAAAAAAAAAATCACATTTTGCATGTCTTCACTTTATCTTCACTGAAGGAAGAGATTTTTCTCACACAGCTACACAAAAACAGTTTTTGTCAGGGTCCCTGCTGCTAAGCACGTTGAGAAACAGGCCTGGGCTGCCATATCCCTTTCCTGCAATTAACCCATAACAACTGATGCAGTACCTAAGTCCATACACTTCAAAGCCCCACACCTACTGCCACAACTCCTGAATCTCTGCCAGGCATCACTGCTGCTGCTACACACAAATCCCTCGTTAAGGCAACAGCTCAAAGTACATTAATTCTGCCGACAGGACAGTGCCAGTAACTGCTCCTCCCCTCTCCCCGCTGCCTCTTCAAGCCTGTTTCAATAGCACAGCTGAGTCTTAACCACCCACTCACAGGGGCTCTCCCACTCCTTCCCATTTCCAGCACCACACCGCCTTTCCTGCTAATTCTGCCACATATCCAACCCTGCTTAGAGTCAAGTCAGCTACCGAAGCCAAACCAGCAGAAAAAGCAATCCAATACAAGCAGTTTCCTACAAACTGGATCACCCCAAATAGGAATCCAAGGAGCACTAGAACCGAGGACAAACAAACAGCAGAGCCACGCAGTCCCCTCTGCAGGGCACAGTTCAGCTGTGCTGCTGAACAGCCCGGGGCTGCTGCCCTCTGTGCTGGCACTGCTGTCCCAGCCCCAGCTGACCTGGGACACCCAGGGATGTGCTCTGCACCCTACAGCCTCTGACACAGCCAGCACCAGGCACAAACTGCTTCACTGGGCACTGCTGCCAAAAGAAAAGTTCACCTCTGTAACTACAACCCAGTTCAGCTGGAAAATTTCCCCAGACTCCCAAAACTCACAAGTACAGTTAAGAAGCATATTCATGTAGGAACTGACTTGGTGATATGTGATAACACTGCAAAGATGGGTAGACAACTGGGCTGTAACTGGATCTGACTGTGTGCTGCCAAAGATTTGTCTCTATCTCAAAGTCCAGATTTAGGCTGCGTTAGCCAACACATTTGTTAACCTTCACTTAAGAACAAGGTTTCCTTGCCTTACAAATGGAGGCTGCCGCAGGTTTCAGTTTGTCAGTATCACAGGCCAGGACACGTGGCTGGTGGGAAGAGCTGGAGCTTGGCACAGCCCTTCCAGCACTGGAGGAGTATTCCCTTGAACTCACCTGCTGAACACACTGCACCCAACAACAGCTGTGCCCACCACAGAGCAGATTAGAGAAACCCTGATTTCAAAATCACTAGTTAAGTTGTCCCAAGGACATTATAACACACACTTCAGCAGCTCAGTTCCATACAAGCATCTTCCTATGTTCAAAGGGCTCAAGGCTCACCCACTTACCTAAAGATTTTTAACATCATTCACGACTCTTGTTACCACAGAAACATCAGGCACTGCTACAAAACAAGTCTCAGCAACTGGAGCATTTTTGATTTTTAAACACATTTTCCTAGGACAGGAAATGCCATTAACACGTGTACATTGATGGCTGCTGGCCAGCCAAGCCTAGAGGTATAGAACTGACAGAAGTCAGCAATCTCAGGTGTAAGGCAAGCCACACTCATCATCATCCCAACAAGAACAAACACAGAGGGGGCTGCTCACTGCTTCTCTTTACATCAAGCTCTCAAACTTGTCTAAATACATCTGGACAATCAAACTGCTTTTCTGCAGGACCACCATGTGTTGAGACCACAATGGTTTAATACACATCTTTCACTTGGGTGAAGAAGAAAGAGGCAAATACAACTCTACCAAGTCTGTATGTTTTAGCACTCTCCTCCAACCAACAGTGTAGTCTCTGTAGATCATATTAATGTCCTCATTTGGTGGATCCATGAAATCTTTCCTTACAGTATACAGAGTAAACTCTGGGGAGAAAAGGCTAGGATTATAGGATGAACTGAAACAGAGAAAGATAGCAGTGTGCTCCTCTTCAAAGCTCACAAAAAGCTTAATCTAGTCCTAATGCACCACAGAAATAAATCAACAAGAGATTAGACTAAAGAACAGCTCAGTTTGATATTTGATTAATGACACAGCGATATGTCTGCAACTCAAAGTACTCAGAACAAGACTCTAAGAATAATATTCAGTCTTTCACAAGCTAACTTCCAACCTCTTCAAAAGCACCAAATTGCATTTCAAGGGTCTTCTCAAACAACCAGCATTTCTCATAGTATCTCAAGGTTCTACAAGCATTTAACCACATTTGCTCTCCAAATGTTCACAGTAGATTGCATGTTCATTTTTCTACTGAAAAAAAAAAAGTTTAAAAGCAGGAGTTGTATTTCTTAATGTTTGTATCAGCAGTGTATTATTTTGAAAGGTTTTTTGCCTTTTAAATCTCAGCACATAACACATAGGTCTTCAGCAGCTATTGCTATAGTACTACTAGCTTTAGAAAATACTCCAGTTCTATGTCCTAACCCTCAAAATCATTACTTGCGGCACTTTTCCAAACAGTTTATTAGCAACAAGCCTGACATACCAGCAGTTTGAAAGATTTCCTTTTAAGAATTTTGAACTGCATTCCTTTCCTATCCTAATGACAAGCTTAAGACTTTACTGCCTGAAAGATAAGTGTTAACTGCTCTGAGGGCAGCTTCGAGGCAAAGTTTAAATCTTAAACACAGTTCCTTAGTTCAGGATTACAAAGTATTTACGAAACTTAAATCTCTTAAAAGCAAGATGACCTCTTGCTTTAAGAAAGTGATTTGATTATATCAAGAGCCTTAACCTCATTTTCTACAGCAGTCATTTTTACTGTTACTTTATGTCTAAGCAATACTTTAAAGGAGGCCAAGCTTCTGTGTCCATGCCCAGGAGTTCACATACTTCATGTGACTGTTCCTCCCTGAAATCAGGGCTGTGATGATTCCCATATTAGGCAAAGGACTGACAGATGGAACCTTTTATTTCCCAGAAGTTTACAGTTCCCCAAGCAGATCACACCGCCTGGACCAAGGCACATGAACACCTACAAGTAAAAGCCAGAAGACCCTTTCTTTCATGCAGACGAGGTCAAGGAGGGGAGGGGAACAAGACAGCAAGTTTGCAGGCAGCAGTATCACAGGATTGGGTTTAAAGAATCAGCTAAAATAACTGCACTTACTCTTCCACTCAGCAGTACCACCCTGCTGGAGGAGATAAGAGGTGAGAACAACTTTTCCAAGTATGCACAACATAGGGAAAGCAGTCCTAACACATCAGTACAAGCAGCTGACATGTTCTCCAACAAGCTTCTGTAATTTTCAATCCAAGTGAAAAAAAAAGCCACCTTGTTATCTTGGAGGCATTATCCAATACATTGCCCAAAAAGACATTCCAAATATTTTACTGACACCAATAGGAACTTGTAAATTCAACATGCTTATCTCTGAGGTGACGGTGGGAAAACAAATGCATTATAATTTGACACTAACTACAGACTGGGACCTGATTCTGATGTCACTGGAACAACAACTGCGTAAGAACAAATTAAGTTCTACTCTCCAATACCAATTCACTGGAAATTGCATTCTACATTCCATGTCTACAATCTGTACGTCATCTTATCAGCTCAAGTCTTCAGCATTTTAGCTTCTATTCTAGCCCTTTAAGAGAATCCTGCCATGACCTGCAGTAGCAAATCCCACCTTGCCACACAAAAATCACCAATATATAGGGCTGGAAATGCAATCATTATTTGCTCATCATCTGCACTGAAAACAAAGCTGAAAATACACTTAGAAAAAAAACCCAACAAACTACATGAGACATCTTCCCTCCTAGTAAAGCATATCAGAATTTCCCTCATACAAAGTGTAAATAGAGGCCAAGTAACCAAGTTGTGAACAAAAAATCCTTCCCCAAAAGGCATTTTATGCAGTCTTAGACTTCTGCCAGTCCTCTCACCTATTCCTCCATGACAGACAACAGCACGGCCACCCTTAAAATAAGCTGTATTTTCATAAATCATTTCTGCAAAGGCCCAAATGAACTTCTCTTTCACGTTATACTTGGTTTGCTATTAGTCCTGCTCATAAGTTCATCAGGAGGGCTTCAAACAGGAATTCCAATATCCAGCTTGCCCGCATTTACTCACATAACTTCTTCTGGACTGCCTTGGATGCTCAGTGGTGCCATCTTTGGCGGCAAACTTTCAAGTTTTTCCAACCTTAAAGAGAAGCCAACTACTGACCATAATAAAATTAGCACAGCTTTTCTTTTTTTTTTTTTTTCTGTTTAATTAATTGAAGGAGATACTTACATAGCTTCAAAGATCACGCTTAGCACAAAGATCTACTATCCTCACACTGAGATATAAAGCAGTCTTGTTACTTCAAGGAGTAACATCCCCATGGAGCAGCCAAAATTGTCAGACAAACTGACTAGATAACTTTAGGAGGATGTTCATGCTTACACATCCTATAGAGATAATTTATGGCCCTAGAACAGGGATGTGGGCTCCCTCCCAAACACAAAGGGGGACAGTGAGCTCCTTGCTTTGCTGGAGAGCAAGAACTCCAGTTCAACACCAACTTGGAGAACTGAAGGAAAGAACTTCAAAAGTCCTTCCAACTTTTACATTCAAAGTGTTTCAAAAAGGTTGGCAAGCACACAAAGTCTTGTTTTCCTGGAAATGAACAGTACACATAATATATTATTTCAGAAATAAACAGAAGCTAAAGGTCAGGCAAGTTAGTTACCAATGCTCCCAGAACACAAGTTCCTATTATGTATTAATTTGCTCCTAGAAATGCCTTGATTATAACCCTCATCCTAAAAGACATCACTTATTTCTTATCAGTCGTTTCTTCGCAGCCAGCTGAAAAAGCAGACATCAATGTGAGCCATGTTTTCACATCTATCTAAAACTTGCTCATTTGCTTGTTCTGGTCTTTCAGACACAAATCCCAGAAATGTACTCACGTAAACCAACTCCCTACGCAGCACCATGACCTTAACATCAGCTACAGGATGAGATAACAACGCTTTGTATCCTATCAAGAACAACCTTCCAAAACCAAGCAAAGCTACTGCTATCTTTCCTCCAGGACACCTCAGGAAGTTCAGGTTGCTGAAAATGTTTTAAAAAAAGAAACCCAGTCATACCTCAGCAGGAGTAAAGTCTAAAGAACCACCATATAAAAGTATTTCTGAATTTTTTTCAGTTGTCGACCAATGACAAATACAGCACATCTGCCTATGCAGAAACTTAGAAAATGTTTTTTATGCTTTGTTCACCTTAGATAATTGACGTTAAAGACAAAACCTAAATACTAACAACTAGTATAGTAAGTTTAAGAAGTAAATTCAGCCTTTAGCAAAAAATTTAAAAAAAGCACTCAGGCAGCTCACAGATCACATTGTAGGCACAGCATGCAGCAACAGTAGAAAAAGAAATTAAGTAAATTAAAAAACAAGGCAACAATTCATCCTGATTTTAAAGTTTAAAACTTTCCATTCAAAGACTGCCTTGAATATCAAAAAATCATCCCAGGGATGGGGTCTGCTCATAATCAGAATACAAGAACAAAAGCAAATTCAGGCCTAACTTATGTAAGGTGACATTTGAGTGAAATTTGGTAGTTTTCCTTATGAATGTCCTTGAAGCTTCCATGACTGTGATAAGATGTACAACAGTCTACTAACAGCAGGCACAAAGTTAGAAGTACTTTTATGACAGTGCTGAAGTGAAGCCTGTGATCGTGCTGGCTCTGGAGACCAACAGCACTGTGGTTCACTGCCAAACCAAGAGGGACACAGAATTCACACCTGCATTTCCATCTGCCTATTTCATCTGATTTGAAGTTGGGAAACTCACAGCTGGGGACGATGTGATGTGGCCACCAGGAGATAAGTGCTCTTCTACCACACTGGAGGAAAATGCCCAGCCCTTCTGCCCCCAGCAGACCTGCTCCTGCCCAGGCTGGCCAGCATCAGGTAGTGTACCTTTCATTATTAGAGCAGAAGAGAAAACAACTCCTCATCTATCACAGCACCTCGCTCCAGCCAGTGCCACTTTATTGGTACAGTCAATAAGCAAATATTAATCACTGATACTTAAGCAAACCACAGGGACTGCAGTTGACACAAGGTACCTCAGAAGTATCAGGACTTTTGTAAGACATGGCTCAAGCATTCCTGTGCATCCAACACAAACAAGAGCTGCCTGGCCTCCTAAACCAGGACAGACTGCCATGTTTAAAACAATGCTTTTACAACAACTCCAGTAAAACTGCTCTGCGCTAGAACTATTTCTCTGCTAGGTTGCAGGCAAGTGAACGTGAAAAGGAAGGAATACAGCCTTCCTCAACTCTCTGCTTTCAAAATAATTCCATCTGAAAAACCAAAAAACCAGTGCTATCATTTGAGGAGCTGCTGTAACATGATTATTGATTTTCGGACAAGCTAGGACGTAACAGCTGTTAAGCAACACTCAGTAATGGGACAGGAGGAGTTAAAGGCCTCTCCTGTTTCACTGCTGCTCTTGTAACTATTCCAACCCACCCCTCTGCTTCACTTCACTGTACAGAAAGCCCTTCTGCAGGCAGGCACAGACCATCCACAGCTGGACGCACACACCCTATCACCTAAGTTGTTCCATGACTAAAGTTCAGAAGCAACTAAGAGTGACATGTGCATGTTTCCACTGCTAATGATGACACAGCTAATTAAAGGCCATTTATTACAGGTGTGCTGCCACTTTTATGACCTTGATAGAACTATGCAATAATCTAATGCTTTGAGATTATTAAATGACACAGTGGCAAAAACACAGAAAACTGAAATCAAAGAAAGCTGAGCAGTGCTGGGAGGGAGAGAGACCAGTCCTTGAGCAGTAAAGCAGTACCATATCCTCAATTTCAATCTCTGGGCTCTTTTAAGTTATTCAAATTGCAATGCTGCCAAACACAATCAAACTTTTCCTGATGCTCAGAAGCACTGCCTTTTCCTCCCTGTAAACCAAGCCAGGTGAGCTGTCACTCCGTATCTCCCAGTTTATAGTGCAGCTAGATTTCCCTATCTCTAGTTGGCTTGCAAATCAAGCAATTGAAACCAATCGCGGCACACGGCATCTGCTAGGTTTTGTTTAATTGTGCCCAGCCCAATCGTTCTGCTTCCAAATTAAGTGAGAGTTACACAACAAAGATGTTAAAATAGTTCAGTGTTCCAGTGCAGTGCTAAAAACCTCACATGATCCAACTCGGCGCTCGAGTCAGTACAACCCTCACAAGTCCCAGGTGCCCCCTCGCCAAGCGCACGGCAGGGAGATGAGCTTTTAAGCCGTTCCTGAGAAATAACCATACTTTAAGAAACACACTGCGCAGACTCCAGCACACCCGAGGCTAAACACCCAGCCAAAGCCGTGTCCCGTCCCCGCCAGGGGATAGGTTACAGGCAGGAGCAGGGCTGACAGCGGAGCGCACCAGCCCATGCGGGGCCGTGCCGGCAGGGATCGGCCACCTCCTTCCCCGAGCTGCTCCCTCCGACAGCGGACGCGGCCCCGGCAAAGTCGGCGCCCTCCGGGCTACCTGGCTCCGCTCCCGGCACTGTGCAAGGCTAGCGGCCCGCGGGCCCCTCGGGGCCGCAGCCCCCGCTCCTCCCGCGGGTGAGGCACACACGGCGGGGCCCGGCCGCACCGCAGCGGGGAATAAGGTCACCGACAGTGGCCCCCGGGCCGCCCCCGCTCCGGCACGGGCCGCCGACCGCAGCGGGGGAGGCCCCGGCCGCCGAGCGCGGAAAGCGGGGTGACCCCGNGCCCTGCTGCACCGCCCGGCCCCCGGGCTGAGGTGTGGGGTGAGTGCTTCCCTCACGGCACCCCGCGTGCGCTGCCATGGAGCGAGCAGCGGGGCTCCAGCGCGGCACAGGGTGAGGAGGCCCCCAGGCCACACAAAACACCTCAGGCCGCGCGTCCCTCAGCGGTCCCTGACTCCCTCGGCACAGCTCGCTCGTGCAGAGCTCGCAGCCGGACCGTCTCCCGTGTGCTGGTGTCCACCTGCACCCTCACCCTGCCGGGCCCTCGCCCGGTCCCATTTGCACCTCTGCTGGGCCCTAGGCACAGCCAGGAGAGCCACAGGACCGCTCTGCATTGCCAGCCGCAACTCCAGCTCCTCACTCCTCACTGCCGCTGCGCTGGGGCTAGAAACACGCAGGAGGACAGCTCTCGATCAGAACAAGCCACGCAAGTTTCCAAGGAACCAAACATTCCTGCTGTCTCTGGGGTTTGCAAGACGCTTGTTCCTCTCCATCCGAACTGACCTTGCTTTATCCTTTTAAAAGGCCAGCTGTGAAAGCGAGCTGCCCTTACTGCATGAAGTTTTTAAGTCTGAGGTTTCCTATTGCTAAAGGTTGTGTAAACCTTAGGCAAATTGGTCAGTATGACCTTGTCACTTGCTAGAAGAACACAATGTCCAATAAATCATCATGTGAAGTGAGCAACAGGCTTTCAAAACCCCACTTCACCATAGCAATGCTCTCTGTAGAAACCATTTTTCTCAGTTTTTAGCTATGCTACCTTACTTACTCCTGGAGAGGCAGCTTGTTAGTGACAGCAATCTTAAAAGCAAACAGAGTTTGGTTCTGCCAAAACAGAGGTGGAGAGAAAGCTCAGAAGAGATTTTCAAAGTAAAAACTATCACGGAAGCACCTACAACTGCTTTGCAAACCTTGCTTTCCTTTACTATCAAAGCAGCACACAAGGGGTTTCCTAACACAGGGGTTCAAGACACCTCTTGCTGTGCTTACACTGGCAGCCCTCGTGTCAGAAAGTTTAATATCTACAACACATGAAAAATAAAATGTCTAAAAGATGCTGCAATCACAGCAAGTAAGAACTGCAGAAAAATACAATTATCAAACTACTATATATTCAATTCTAGTTATGACACTTGGAGTAATATGCAGTTCTGTAAAATAACTTTATTACTGTAGATTTATGTCAGCATAAATGGAAGCAGGATTCAACCCCTTTGTACAAAAGCGTTCACATGAATGCTAGGAAAAAACCCAAAAATGTTGCCATTGGCCTTTTGCAGTTTAACATCCTCTATTTATGAAATGAAAATGAGCATGCCATTGCTTCTCCTGACCTCACACCAAGTGAAGGAAAACCTCCCTTTCCAAGGAAGGAAGGCAGAGCACACTCTGTACACAGAGGTACTGCGGAGATATTCAGGCAATTGGGCAAAGGGAAATGAAGTTAATCACTTTGAAAGCTAGAAACACTGTTGGCTGGCAAATTTAAGCTTCAGCAGCTCAATATGCAAACCAAAAAAACCAGGGGTAAAACACCACTATACTAAAGAAGTTTCCCAATTCTGCTGTTAGTAAACAGCCTCGTTCCTGGTCAAGTCTGGAACAGTTTACACAGAGAAGAGTTTGAAATAGTGTGTGTTCAGACAGACAGATTTCTGCTTCATGCAACAGGATTTGCTGCTGCTGTAACGTGAGAGCAGAAGCAAAGAACTTGGAGGTCAGAAAGCTCAAGCTTAATTCTGTCCCCTTATGTTTGCAGGAAGGAAGGAGACATTTTCTGAGCTGAGGATTTTGCTATCAACATGTCTTCTCCTGGTTGCAAAGGTCCCCACCTCCACTGCACTCCCAGCTACATTCCTCTGAGCCAGGCTAGGAAAGGAGGTAGGACTGAAACTGCTTAAGCTGGCTGTTGGTTTGGCCTGGAAGGAGCTTGGGAACAACTGTGCAAACCACAGGCAGGCTGCAGTGGGAAGGGATTGCTGGAGCAGAAGGACATCTGACCCACGAGTGCCAGCTGGGCCAGTAGTCCCTTCAGCCACCAAAGTCACAGTTTTGTACTGTGCAGCATTTTCTCCTGGATTGGGCCATGCTGCTCTGAAAACTCTGTGTCCCAAGCTTGTCCCAAACCCACTTTGGGCCAGCCAACAAACACCACCAGTGTCAGCCATGCAGTGAGACAAAGGCTGCTCAGCCACGGTGCTTGGAGAGCTGTCCCTTCCTGCGGCTGGAAGGGAAACAGAGCCACCACAACCTCTCCTGGCCTTCAGGCATCACAGCGTGGCAGGGCACTGGCCAGTTCCTGACCCATGCAGGCAGAGGCACCCACTGGACACGAGGAAAGGCTCAATCAGAATGGGGTCCTTTACACCTTTCTGTATGAAGTGTTTCTCAATCCTCATCAGCTAACCCGTGCAATGCAGTTGGGTTTGTTTAAAGTAATCCGTATGATGACAAATCCTTAAGCCAAACACCTACCTGCAGCACGCTGAGCCCCACTCCTGGGCTGGGGAACAGAGCCATGTCCCACCTTGGAGGGCTGAGGGTCCTGGGATGAGCTGGAGACATCTCCATTGGTGCTTCTGCGCTTACCAACCTCTCTCCTCATCTGCTTCAGTTGTTGACTCCAAACCAGTGACCAGGTGATTCCCACTCCTCCTTCCAGACTGTGCAGTGCTGCGGGCAGTCAGGAGCTGAGGACAGACAGCTGTGAGACAAAGGTGGCTCTTCTGAAAACCACCCTGTCCACAGCAATCAGGCACCTCCAGCCCTCCGGCTGCACTTGCTAGGACCACCCAGGGCTCCCCAAGAAATAAAACTGGGGAGGCAAGGAGAGGTCAGCTCTGCAGTGGTGAACCAGCGCTAGCACTGGGAACAGCCAGAGCGGGCAGTGCTCAGCTGCCCTCCCACCAGACACCACCAAGGGAGCTGTGTCACCAAGGCAAGTCTGAGATGTCCTAACAGACTCCACTGGGAAATCCCTCTGGATCTTGGGCTTGTTCCCAGAGGCAAACACGTGCCCTCCCAGAGTTTAGAAATGCCCTACAAGGCACCTCGTCTTGCTTTTCTCTAAAAAACACCCAGGCTGCCGTACCACAGCCCTACTACTTACGGACTTCATCTACTCACAGCTTTCCAACTCTTCCAGCTGGAGCGCTCCTCCCTCTGCACCGTGCCAGCCGGCGCCGCAGGATGTGCTGCTCCCCGAGCCCCTGCCCACTCTGCAGCTGGAGCCTCCCTTTGGCTTCCTCTTCCCAGCACCCATTCCTGTGCCCTGCCCACATGCAGGAACGCGCTGCTCCGTCCTGCCCAGGCTGGCTGATGTTTGCCTCACTACCTCGGCAAAGATCTCAGCCCCGTAAACAGGTAATCTTGGTTTCCTATGCATTTTTTTTTTCTGGTGCTCACCATTTCCCAAGGGCATCTCTCTCAGATTCCGGGCTGCCTTCATTTGTCACACAGGTGATCTAAAAGTTGCTGTGCGTCATTAGAGAGTGCTCAGCACAGCCCCGGGCTTGTAGCTACCTGTGTGTGTTGGCATAACCTGGGCTCACCCAGGCAAAGCCAAGGTGAGACACGGCACGAAGCCAAGCCTGGTTCTTCTGTGGAGAGCTGCAAGAAAACAGAGGCATTTGGGAGCAGAAAACAAATTGGAAAGGGGGGGGAAATAAACATTTTATTTAATCTCCTGAGCCTGAAGCTGTCCCACATGCTTAGAGGAGATGCCTTTTTAGCTGGCTGCAGGACACGTGCTCAGAGAAAGAAAGCAGCCCCTTCCATACCACTAATTTATAGAAAGCTGAGTGGGAAACATCTCGTTCGTCCCTGATGTTGACCCAGGAGCTGCTGCTTTGGGGAGGAAGGTGGAAATAACATTGAATTTTAGCTGTGAGAGCAGCTCAGAGCAAGTTGCTAGGCACCAGCTGCAAGAATTGCCTGCAGGTACTCTTGCAGGAGAGGTTGGGCCGGTTGATTGGGCTCTCCCGGTGCAGCCAGAATACCTTTGAAACGGGCATAATCCGTTCTCAGCCCGAAGGAGCTATTGCACAATCTTCCCAGGATTAAGGGTTTAACTCGAGGGACTGTGTCACAGCCGGGGAAAGGGCAGTGGGCAGGCCTGTGTGGCTCTCTGGGGTGGTGGGATGCAGCCTGCCTGGGGAGGTGACAGGCTTGCAGGGGCACATGAGAGCCATCTCCCTTGTCCTGCCCTGTCTACATCTTACCAGGGTGATTGAAGTCTTCAAAGGATTAAATGGCTAAGTGGTTTTCTTCTGCTCCTGGAAGCGAAGCTCCATAGCCAGCTGAAGCTTTCATTGCAAGCATTTGCTCAAGCAGAGTTCTGTCATTTCAGTCTGTATAAACACAGTGAGATTTCCATCTCACTCTTATGCAACAGCACAAGACGAGGCTGTTTGTAAAGTCTGGCTTAGATACTGACTCCTGCGAAGGCTGCAGCGCTGCTTGGAGTGCCAGTATGCCTGCAAACCCCAGGGCTGCCCCGCTGCACATGGCCCTGTCTGCAGCCAGCACACTGCTTCCAGCCTCACCTGGAGGCGAGCTCTGCTTACACACCTGCTGCCTGCTCTGCTTCTCTAAAAATGGGAACCACCTCTCGGGTTTGGATTCCCTTGGTGTCATTCCCAAATCACCCTTTAGGCCATCAAGGACACCACAGAGAGCGCTTTCCCACACCCCCAGACTCTGTTTTCCAAACCTCTCGTCCTAGAAAAAAAAAGAATTACTCCACCTGTCACTGTGACACCCATGTCAAATGTCTTGCAGAGAAAATCACACCAGCCCCTGAAGTCACACAGCCTCCTTCCAAGAGCTGTGTCTGTTTTTCTGGTACAAACAGCAAGGCTCAAGGGAGGAAGAGTCCCCATATGATCAGTGACTGTGCTTCAGCCCATACCACCAGTGCTTTGCCTGCATGGTGCAGAATGCAAAAATCAGGCTACCAGGGACAATTTGGGATGGAAAATACTCCACCATCACAGAGGCCTCAGTGGCAGTTCAGAGTCTCACCAGGAAAAACGCTACACAGACATTTCGTTCTTTAATGTAATAAAATGAGACTCATTTAGGTTGGCGTGCTGCAGGTATTTACCAGCAAACACTCCTATCAGCACTGGTTGTGGGTTTAGAAGAGGATATTTGTCCTTGCAGCATAACTGATCTCTCACGTCACAAGCCAGCTCCGTCCATACGGGGCAAAGCATCACCATCTGACCCTGATTTGAGGGAAGCCATGCGGCTTTACACCTGGGGAGGGTGTTTGGAATTGAGCCCCGTGCAGGCAGACCTGGCTCCTGGTTGCATGTGGGGTTAGGAATGATTGCCCTGGCATACAAAGGGTGCTAATTACACAGCAGAGTTTATTTGCATCCTTTGCAGCTACATGACTGGCTTGCTGGGTGAGACTTACAGGTCCTCACAAGGAAGTAGGTGGTTTGTTCCCAGGGTTTCACATGCTTGTTTTCCGTGCAAGTCCAGACTGGCTGCGTAGAGATGAATTGTGCTTAAGAGAGTCCTGCTGAATTCCCACAGCAGAATCTGACCTGCAGCTCCCGTTGTCATTTTCTGGAAGGGTCACACACACACCATTGCTGAGGCTCTGTCAGGATAGGATGGGTTTGGATGTAATTAAGCCACACGGTCACAGCTCACTGTACCCAGCTCAGGAGTTTTGGACTAGCACGGGCTGCATTGCCAAGGACTTGGGTACCTCAAAGACAGGGTAGCTGCCAGCAGGAGCTGACATAAGACCCAGTGATGGCAGCACCCAGGAAAGGCAGGTGAGGTGGGGACCTGAGCTTCCCCCAGCAGCACCGTGGGCTTACGAGAGGGTACTGGGGCAGCAGCACCCTTCAGGGCTGGGCTCACTCCTGTGCTCCCAGTCAGGCCTGGATGCAGGTTGTGATCCTTAACACACCGATGAAACTGTCACCTTTGCTTCAGGTATTGAAGCAAAGTCTGGGTCTGAAGCTAGACATGAAGGGCAAGACCAGTTCTGTGGTCTGTGTTTGTAGGTTCCATCTGGTCCCTGGGCCAAGCTAAGGACACAAAGTAGAATATGCCATTTAATCTGGCTGGATTAACATGTGAATTTAATTAGATCTCTTCTGAATAAAATCTAGAACATGCTGTTGAAAAATTTTATTTAATCTTCTTCCAAAACTTTTTGCATACATTTGAGCAAGGAACTTGCAGCACAGGGCAATTGCAGTGAAATGAGAAACCAAGTTTTAGCAAACCCAGAGGGTGGAGCTGAGATCAGCATCCTGTCATTTTTGGATTTGTCAATCTGATTCAGAGGCTGTCCTGCCGCTTCTCCTCCAGGAAGACTGTACAATGGATTTAGGTGGTGTCCTGTATCATCACT
This sequence comes from Leptocoma aspasia, assembly GCA_013399835.1. Lineage (NCBI taxonomy): Eukaryota > Metazoa > Chordata > Aves > Passeriformes > Nectariniidae > Leptocoma > Leptocoma aspasia. The sequence continues at coordinate 66,409 of VXAX01007160.1, forward strand.
CCATGGCAGCTGTCTCTGCACCCAGTCAGCCACAAAAAACACAGTATTGCACTGGCTATTTAGGTAGTTTGACAAAAAAGGCTCCAGGGACTCATCACAAGGAAAAACATAAAATTGTTTGGAAGTATTAATCAGGGGGATATCACCAGTTTTGTTCTTCTCAAGTAATGCTAACTTGCAAGAAATAGAGAAACAGTGAGAGAAGGAAAAAGGGACAGCAAGCCTGGCTGTAGCAGAGGGCTGGAAACCAAAAGGCAGATTCATTTGAGATCCAGGGATTAAGATCCAATCATTTGACCTCAGATTAAAAAGTGGATGAGCACAACAAAGAATAGCTTAAAACATTTGGGAAAGTGTAAAGGAAAATCAAGTGGCATTAAATAACAAAACAGCTGCATTAAGCCAGAATGCCTTCCTGAAAGGGATACCTCAAGCTTCCTCAGTGCCATCCAGTCATCCCTCAGCATTTCTATTTCACTGCCACCCTCTGAGTTAAATCAAAAGCAACTCACCCTGCTCCACACCAGTTTGTTGCTTGTGTTGAGCTGCTCTCCCTCACCCTCGGGAGAGCACAGCCACCCACCAAAACCCCTTATTAGGAAGAAATTACCCAGCAGAAGTAGGCTAGCCAGCTGTAAATGTGTGCTGGAGGGCAGGAATCCCAGGACAGTGATGCTCAGGCTCTGAGTGCAGTGTGGCTGCTTCCCAGCTCTGCTTTGTGAGCTCACCCACCAGTGTGGTTTCCTTTCCTGGACTTGGCCTGTATCTCCTAGGGAAAATCATCCAGCTCTCTTGAGTGACTGCTCACTTGCAGCCAACACAGGTCATCAGTAGCCATTCCCACAGGTTCCCTGATGTCCTCCAAGTGTCCAGTGCTGCTACTTTCTTCTGCAGCACCTTTGAAATCATTAACACAGTGCTGTTCAATGGGTGTCTGTCCCAGGTGGGCAGCACAACCTGGCACTGCGGCACTGGCCCAGCCCCTACGTGCTGGCCAGCAGCTCATGGCAGGCCATGGCTCTGCTCCAGCCTTGGCTCCACTGCAGGTTTAGGAGCCGCAGAGAGCAGCAGTTCTGGGCTGGGGGGCACAGAGCTGTGCTGGATGGATGCTGGGTGTTCCCTTTGCCCAGATTCAGTGAAGAAGCAGTGTCCCTCTGACAGGCACAGTTCCCTGCTCGCACACTTCAAGCTCCAGCATCCCACAGGCAGACACCAGGTTTTCGTCACTGTGGCCAAAGCCACCTCCCCACTGCCCCCTCCTGCTAACAGGCCGTGTCCTTGTGAGTGCCTCTGCCACTGAAAAGCACCCTGCAATGAGGAACCCCAAAGCTGGGAAGGGTCTGGGCATGGACTGCGCAGAAGTGTGTTCCTGCTTTCCTTCTACTTCTTGTCCAGTGGACAGTGATCCTGTTTTTCCAGCAGCCCCACTGCCAGCTGCAGTGGCCTGGCAGGCGCAGTGACCCCGAGTGATTATTTAACAGCAGATTGTGTAACAGAGCAGAGCTGACATTACATTTCTGTCTCTGACCTCAGCCCTGGGACATCTCCCACCCATAAAACTTCCATTCTAATCTTTCAGACCTCAGACGAGCAGCCTTAGGCATGTGACACCATCCTTCAGAGAGGAGTGATCGGTGGGGACCCGGTAGCTCTGGGCAGGAATGGGCTGCCCAGCACCTCTCCGTCCCACAGAAGGGACTAGAGAAGGGAGCCTGATGCTCCACAAAGGCTCAGGTTCGGAGCCCAGATCCTGCTGAAGCACCCAAGATGACCCTGCAAAGTCCCTGCAAAGTGCTCCCTGCTATCCATCTAAATGAAACACACTTGCCTCTCCATTCATAGTGAGCTGTTTCAGCAAGGTGAAGATGGATGAGCTGGCCTTGAGCAGGGCAAGCCAGCTCCAACAGCTCCCCTGGGTTCCAGCCACACAGCCTCTGGAATCTGGGAGCAGCTGAACCCGTTGGACCTACTCCAGAAGGGGTGGGTAGTGCCCCAAAGCCAGTGGAGAGGTGCCAGTCCTCTGAATAGCCCAGAACACAGGACATACCAGCCTTGTGCTGGTGCTGTCCCCAATCTGTGTTGCTCTTCCATGGGGCTGAGGAGACAGTGGCAGTAGGGTAGTGGCCTGTAGCCCTCAGTGGTCAGGAGGGTGCTGCGGTGTTGCAAGGAGATGGGCACAGGCAGGCCTTGCTTATCTGTGCTGGGCACGTGCCAGGTGGCTCAGACCCATCGCATCCAGAAATCCATCAAAACCAGCTTCTCCTGAAGCCTTACTGGAGCAGACACAACACGGAGCTTGCTTCTGAGCTTGACTTCAGCATGTCCTGGCTGAAAGCATTCCCTTTCAGCAGGACTTGGTGGGTGTGAACAGCCTCTCCAGGATGAGCATGGATCTCTGGGAAGCTGGAGAGGACTAGCAGGGCCACCAGTCTGGTTGAGGTCAGACAACATTGCCTACAGGGAGAGGTGGAGACAGCTGGCTTGGTTGGGAAGGAGAGGGGATTGGGGTGACTTAGCAGAAGTCTACAGTGACTTGGCAGCTAGAAGGGAGGATGAAGCTGAAGCCTTTCCAGGAGGTAAGTCAGCCTGGCTGGTTCAGGGTGTCAGGAAAAGCTCCTTCTCCAAAAGGGTGGTGCAGCCCTGGGACATGGACCCACAGTGTAGGGGTTTCCATCCTTTCAAATGTTCCAGCCTTAGCTGCTCTGACCCAGCTTTAGCAACAATCCTGCTCCAAAGGCTGGCTGAATGTGAGACTGCCACAGGCTCCTTCTCACCAGCACTTTCTTTGAGAGGCAATTCTATGCCAAAACTGAGCCAAAATCAGCCTTCTGCCTTGAGCCATTTGTGCCTACTTCCGTCAGACACTGCTCCTGTACAACTCACCAAAATGTACCTGCTCAGGGGTGCAGCAGTCCAGAGAGGATTTCACAGCAGCTTGAGCTTAGAGGCACATAGTTTACCAACAGCCAAAGCAAAAATAAGTCCAAAGGGCAAGATCAGAAAATCCAATATTTAAAATCCATGACTCGTTCTACAGCTGGGCCGGGGAGGCAGCTGCTGCTGTATGGGTCTAACCATTGACCAGGGGGCTAGAGGGGTGTGATGTTCTCTGAAAAGCAGGGTGCTGTGCCTGAGATCTGTGTGTGCCAGCACTGGGAGAGGGTGTGCAGCAAGGCACAGGGATGCTCCTGCAGAGCCCACACTGAGTCTGGAAACTGCTACCATATCTGACACCTCTGCACCCCTCAGCAGCAAGCAGCTCTCAGAGCTCACCTGAAACTATGTCTGACAACTCCCTGGCAGGGAAGAAAAGAAAAAGAAGGCACACTAATGTATTTTTAATAGGTTACATAAACAGTTAAGTTCAAAGCTGCCTTACAAACAGGTGACACAAGATGCCAGTGCTTCCAGTGAGAGGTGAGCCAGGGCTTTCATGCAGAAAACATTTTGGCTGTCTCAAAGGCAAGTTGTCCTCCCCTTGGAGGAGACAAATCTCAGCTGGAAGCAGCAGCTTCCATTTGCTAGGAGTATTTTGATTTTTCAATGCTAGTCTATTTCATTCACAGGCAATGGGGAGCTGGATGGGAGCAGGTCTGTGGATCTTTAAAGCCTCCTGTGTGTGCCTGGTGCCTGCAGTGCTGCTGCTGGCAGGGACAGCCCTGCCTGCCCTCACCCCCCTGGAGTGATGCAAGAGGTGCCTCTGCACTTTGCCTTAGTAGGAACGCAGAGCTGGCAGCAAACCCGGCCAGGAGGCAGCGCAGGGGGCCGGGGCTGAAGGACCATAGCTCGTCCCCATAAGGCAGGGTGGGTGACAGCTCTGGGCAAAGGGTTTGCCCAAAGAGTGTGTCCGGGGGCAAGTGCTCCCTTACCACACACTCACTCACAGGGCTGTTTACCCGGCTGCTCCTCCAGCTGCCTGTCAGCTGGAGTTTCTACCCTGCTCAAAGGGCAGGGGCTCACAGTGGCTTCTGCCATCTGATCACACGGGTCCAGCAGCGCTTCCATGCCCAAGGACAGCCGGCCACGCTGTGTGTTCCCCATGTCACAAGGATCAGGGGTGTCCTGGCACAGAACAGGCCGAGATGTCTCATGAGCCCCATGTCTCTCCCAGGCCAGCAGGACAAGAACCATGGAGTTCACTGCTCACACAGCTGTGGGAGTGGGAATGCCAGCAGCTGCCCTGCATCTTCAGGCTAATCCTGTCTCCAGCAGGGCAGCAGGGACGGCACAGAGAGCAGCCCGGAGTCTGGAGACAGAGGGCTGCCAAAAATGCCAAACCAAGGCCAGTTCTTCTCCCCACAAGTGTTACAAAATCCATGGCTGAGTTTAAACACCGAAGAGACTGCGACCTCTGGCTCTAGGCTGACCCTTGGAAACATGTGCCACAGCCTGAAAGAAAGGAGCATAAACCAAAGGAAAACCCAAAAGGAGCAAATCCAGAAGGAAAGCATGGCACAAACAGGCCCAGCTGAAGCCAAGAGGGGAGGGCAAAGGAGCAGCTTTCCGACAGGCACTGCTACGCAGCTGCTCTATGACTGTTGCAACATTCCTGTTCTGAAACCCCACCTAAAGCCAATTTTTCTTACATGTAATGAGGACAGAAAACAAAAAGAAGGTGGAAAATTCCCAAAATAATCTGCATGGTTAATGTGGTATCAAAACAACTGTTTTGCTCTGGGTAGAAGTGGACTGTCTCCAAGTTTGAAGCTGCCCCCACCCTCTCCCAGGAGTGAAGATAACGCTAGGGAGTCCAGAGAACAGCCAGAGCTTGACAGCACATGGCTGGCAGGATCAAGACTTTGCCCAGCTCCTGCTTTGGCCCAAGGCAGCCTCCACCAGTGTTAGGGCTTCTCCTTCACCTATGCCTTCCTTCTGCAGCTTGTCATTATGGGAATATGTGCCCACAGCCTCTCCCTCCCACCCCAGTCTCCCTTTTGAATCTCCAACTTGTTTTGCCAATGTGTCAGTGGCAGGAAAGTCCCCAAAGGACCCCCCACACACTCCCTATGGTCTCAGCATCCTTCCAACCCAGCTCTCACCTCCTGCTTTGTGCGTGGTGAGAGGGGGTGTCTGTGCCTCGAGACCATCTGAAAACAGGCTCCTCCTTGAAAAAAGCCACCAGAGTTCATCAGGTAGGCCAGGCTTGCTGCTCCCTGCGTGGGGGGAGCTCCAGACAGAGCCCACAGGGCATGGCTCGGGAGTGGCACCATCCAGCAGCCAGGCAGGAGCCAGGAGACAGACACAGCCCCACCTCTGACATTATTTCCCTGAAGCCCCCACCGTGAGAAGTGGGACAAGCAGAGCCCAGAGGAAAATCAGGAGGAAAGGGAATGGGACCCAGTCCCACCCTGTCCCAGGTAAACGTGCAGGCTTCCCTGCATTTCTTTTGGGAGCCCTTTGAGGCAGATGTCTCACCCCACGGGGGACCCTCCGAGCTCCACCTATGCTGCTGTGGCAGTCCCTTTTTCATGCCTTTCACTGCCTCATTGCATTTATTTAATTACTACTCCTCAGGAGTAGCATTGCTCACATCTTTGGCTGTTGGATCCTTTTCCATTCTGTCCCCAGTGGAAGCAATCACGCTTGTCTTGCAAGATCTGTTCTTGCTAAGCCAGGCTGCCATTTATCCATTATTATTGAAGTATCAAAGGCATTTGCACATGTTCAGAAGCACACCAGCTCCCTCAAGGAGGAGGGATGAAATATCACCTCTTGCCTGATAAATTGCTTACACAAGTGGAACCAAACCCACGTTTCTGGATTATCCAGTGGGGCTCTTTTGCAATGCTGCTCTTAGGAAAAGGGTTGTGGAGATGTCTTAGCTCACATCCCAGAGCTGGTAAGACTGCAGCAGAGATTCAGACATTGAGTTTTTCAGCTTGGATGCCTCTTGGTCACCCAGAGGAGATTGTAAAGTCAAGGATGGGTTTCTGCAGAAACAATCTTACACGCTGCCCTCTCCAAAGCACAGCTGTGTTCAGCTACATACATACTTGCTGCCCTTGGCTGTGCCCTACGCAGTCTCTCTCCTCACTCACAGAGAGCCCAGCAAATTCTGGAGTGGCCATTCTGGTGAATGAGAGTCCAAACTCATGCACCTGGAGTCCTTCTGCACGTCTTGGCAGGTCCTTGAGGGTGATCCAGTGCCGACACTGCAGGGCAGCATCCCATGACCTCAAACAGCCCTCGAGCACCAACCAAAAGCCGTGTCAGGTCTGCTTCTGAGAGTTCGTCTAAGATTTCAGTGTCTCCAGTTCAGCAGAGGCCAGCACACGCAGTCCCCGGTGCTGAACTCGGAGCCAAGGGACCTGGATTTCTTGCTGCCACCTGCTGTCCCCTGTCAGCAGGGCAGGCCCTGCCGTGCTCCTGCCAGCTCTGCCCCAGAGCCCCCGCCTGGATCCAGGGGAGGAAACAGCAGGACCCACCGACCCTGTGCAGCACTAGACAGACCCAAAGCCTGGATATGAACAGAAACACAAAAGCAGTGGTCTCTGTATCCTGATTCTCCTGGTTACAAGCTCCAAAACTACAGCTGTGCCTGATTTTCTCCCTGGGGAACAGTGGCCCACCATTGCTGTTAGCCAGGACATGCCCACAGGGGAGCTTCCTCCCTGCTAACTCAGCCTGTCACAGGCAGGGAGGGAGGGAAGGCAACAGCTGCAGACATGGAAGAAATAATAACAACAACAACATCATCTATGCCTGCTGCTTTGAGATAGTAAGTTTCCTGTTTCCATTGACAGAAAACTAAGTTGAGTGGATGCCAGGAAGCACTTCATATGATCTGGTGTCTGATCCAGAGATGTAAATCAGGTAAAATGCTGCAGAAACCACAGCAGAGCTGCAGGTGCTTGGTCCAGAAGGACCCTGCCCTTTCCTCCACAGGAGCCTTCTGTATTTCAGATAAACAGGGCAACCCAGGATTTTATCACCTGGGCTGTGCCTGGCATAAAGGGAATTTGGAACTACACATCATTATTTTAAAAAATATTGTATCATTTATTTCTAGGCAGAACTATAGGCCCTGAAAGGAACCAGGAGAGCAAGGAGAGGCAGAAGTCTGTTGTGAAAGGTCTGCAGAGAAGTAGTTGATAAATGTCTTTGTGGCAATAGCTGCCTTACACTTCACTGTGCTCATCTCCTCACTCTCACCAGATTCCTGGCAGAAACTGGCACCCCTGGCCTCACAAAGCCCTGCAGGCAAAACCCAGGCACAGGTAGGTTATTCGGTGTCACCTCTACACAGTGCACAACCAGTCCAGTGACATTCCCCAGCAAAGTCTGGGAGGATGAGGACAGGCACTTGGCTGAGTACCTGTAAGGACCAGTGCAATCTCCGAGGTCAAGCAAGCTGCATGGGCAGGCTGCAGGGGCAAGCTGCTCCATTTCGTTAGGAAACCAGGAGGAATTGGCAAGAAAACAGGGAACTCAAAGATCCTGGGCCTCATGTATTCATCATGTCCAAGCCAGGTGCCACAGAGCTACCTTGTACCAAGCCCAAAGCTATTTAAACTGCATAAATAAAACCCATTTTGCCACAATCAATCTATCAGACACCTGTGTATAAACAACCAGCCTGGCTCTGAAAGCTTCTCTGCTTTCCAGGCCAGGAGCACAGACACCGGTGTCAGTTCTGCCACAACCAAGAGCCAAAGGTGTGCTCATGTTCCCCCTGCTCCTTTGCTCAGCTCCCCGTCCACAGGGCAGATAAAAACAGTATCTCCCAGGTGAACACAGCTCAGCCTCCACCCACCCTCCCCCCAGATCTCAGCAGGGGAATTTGGTCTGGGCTTGGAAAGGACACAAAGCAAAATGCGGCTGTTATCAGCTTGGCCTCTGTGTTGCACAGCCCTGGGTACAAGGCTGATTCAGGGTTATTGGCAGGGTGTTTGGCTAAAGGTAAACAGACTCCTCAGCAAGCTGCAGGACAAGTGTGGACAAGTGTCTGAGCTCCCAGTGAAACCTGGAGCAGTGGGCAATTTCTTTTTAGGGCTCTTTTGCCCTAAAAAGTCAGGGCAGACTCCCACCCTCCTTGGCTCAGCAGCCAGCCTCGCAGCTGGCAGGCCTAAGCTCAAAGCACACACACAGCTGAAAGCAGGCACTCAGGTGAGTGACTCTTTGGAACAACGATCTACAGAGCCCTTAACAGGAACCAGGCTAAGGCAAGGGGCAGGCAGTCACACAGGGACTGGGGAAATGGGGAATACCAGCATCTCAAGGGGACTAAAAGATACAAGCAGCTTAAGTGCTTGCAAAATGGCTTAAGAGCAGCTTCACATGGAAAGTGACTGGTCCTTAAGCAGTTTAAAGACGAGCCCCTCTCAAACATTGGTCAGCTATGAGCAGCTTAGTGCAGAAGGGCTCCTGCCAAGGCTGCTGGGATGGCAGCACGCCACGGGAGAGAACAAGTGTCCCCTGGGAGCAGGGAGCCTCACCCCACACACATTCCACCCTGTGCCACCCCGGCTGCGGGGCCGCGCTGTCCTCCCCGGGAAAGGAGCCTTGTCTTGAGCCGGATGTTCTCCAGAAAGGGCCACAAAGCACAGCTCCTGCAAAGCTGAGTCTGCTTTCAGCAGTAAAATAAAATGGAGCCTGTGCTGGCAGTCTCGGGCCAGGAGCTCTGACTCTTTTCTTCCTGCCAGTTTCAAAGAGTAAGATTAGCTTCTGTTGTCCTTGCATCCTTGAATAGCCCTGCCCTATTTCTTGGGAATTTTAAGACAGAAGAACAAGCTTCTGCTTGAAAGCTTTGGGAGATAAAAAGGAAAACCTCCACTTCTTTTTTTTTTTTTTT